>CM065691.1:3626494-3631494 GCA_017654935.2 Phymorhynchus buccinoides | reverse complement strand
TCTCATGCATAGCTGCGATAGCTGCGATAGTTGCCTGTTTCATGAAACGAGCAAGATGTCTCATGCTGCGATAGTTGCCTGTTTCATGAAACGAGCAAACTTGCATTCAAGACTCAAGACTCAAGACTCAAATGTTTAATGACGAAAGCCAAACGAAAGCCAAACAAGCTCATATCACCACAGTCACGAAAAACACAAATGCATGCACATAATAACACTGGCCTCCGGCCCAATCCGAACAAATACAATAAAAATAAGGGGCAGATTAACATTGGGATATAATATTTAGATAATAAGGGGCATAAAGGGAAACCATACAAATAATACAATAAACACAAAACAAACTATATAAACCTGATAATAGATCTATATTGCATATTCACACAGCACTTTACATATCAAGTAAGACATAAAAAAATCGCGCATGCGCGCAGATACCTGCACACCACCCCCCCCCCCCCCAAACACACACCATAAACACATCCTTACAAACAATAAAACTTGCATTCGAAGGTCAGTCTCAAATTTTCTTTTGCCTGTTTCATTAAACAAGCAGACCATTTTTGCTGATTTCATTAAACAGGCAACGATTTTGCTTGTTTCATGAAACAGGCAAAATGATTGAGTTTTTCATGACGCAGACAAAATCTTGCTCGTTTCATGAAACAGGCAATTTCACAAATTTAGCGTAACATATATAACAACATTATATATGATTAATGTCATGGCTTTTACTACTGGCATCTGTAACGTGTAAATACGATATAAAAATGGGACAGCTGGCACGAGCGGATTAATATTTTAATACGAGGGGCTGGCTCTCGATACGGTCATGGGATAGAGCATCATTATATATACTGCCGACCACAATAAACTACATACCTGCATTGTATAGTCCCACAAAAGAACGACGTATTCAAATTATTTCAAAATGTGCTGATATAATTTAATTATTTGTGTACCCCAAAGTTAACGTTTTATTGCAATCGTGCATTCGAACATCATACCCTAAATTTCACCGCATTCTTGCCATGAGTTTCGAAGCAATACCTCAACATTAAAGCAACCCCTAAGTGTAACATCACAAAATACAGCTGTTCAAAATGTGTTGACATTGGGTGTGCCCACGCATTCAGTAATAACTTTAATTGTGTAAGTAACAGTTCCTCCAGGCTTTCTGGACACATTGAAGGATTGAAGGGGTTAATGAGATAGCGTGTAAAAATGTTGCTTTGCCAACAACAGTGGACACACCCAATTTTCACAGTTTTTGTGTAGCCACGCTTTTGTGATTTTCAAATTTGAGGGTGGGGGTATTGTTTGTTGAGCTATTGTATCGAAACTAATCGCATGAATGCAATAAAACTTAGGATTTGGGATACTCAAATGATTGAATTAGACATCTGCAAACATACGAAATTAGTTGAACGAGCCGTTTATTTATGTGCATATAAAATGCATGTATGTGATTTATTTTGGCCGGCAGTATATAATAGCTACGACGCATTTTTTTCTTTTCTTTTTATTGGACCAAAACCATTTCGCAAAGCAAAATCTCCACCATGG
The DNA here is from genome assembly GCA_017654935.2 of Phymorhynchus buccinoides. Taxonomy (NCBI): domain Eukaryota; kingdom Metazoa; phylum Mollusca; class Gastropoda; order Neogastropoda; family Raphitomidae; genus Phymorhynchus; species Phymorhynchus buccinoides. The sequence continues at coordinate 3,629,928 of CM065691.1, read as the reverse complement.
TGAACGTTGATCCCAAGAGTGAAAATCTTTTTAACACCATCATATTTTTAGCAACATATTACAGTTTACGCTTATTAACAATGAACGACAACTCCATCTAAGTGATATGTGTTCCAAATTCCCATTTTAAGCGGTTCGGGAGATATCCTTGGGACAAACAGAAAAACAAACGCAGTGACGAACGCAGACAGACTGGCCAAACAGAGAGGGAGAGATAAGGAGAGAGATGAGATGAGTGAGAGAGGACGACAGAGGAAGAGAGAGAGAGAGAGGAGGAGAGAGAGAGAGAGAGAGAAGTAGTAGAGAGGAAGAGAGAGATTTGCCCAGCGTAAAACAATAGGACAATGAGACAGACTGATAGACAAAGACAGACTGACCAAACAGAGAGAGAGAGAGAGAGATGGAGAGAGACCGGAGAGAGAGACAGAAAAAAAAAAAAAAAAAGAGATAGAGAGAGAGGGAGGGAGAGGAGAGAGAGGAGAGAGATGAGAGAGAGAGAGAGAGAGAGAGAGAGAGAGAGCGATAGAGAGAGAGAGAGAGAGAGAGAGAGAGAGAGAAGAGAGAGAGAGAGAGAGAGAGAGAGAGAGAGAGATATTGAGAGAGAGAGTGTGAGAGAGAGAGGGAGAGAGAGGAGGGAGGGGAGAGCGAGAGAGAGAGAGGGAGAAGAGTCATCTAGACAAAATAACGGATACGGCAAAGGGTAAAGACAAAATATCTACACATATCAAACTACAAAACAACCAACCCGACAAAAACTACAGTTCACATTGCACAAACTTTATTAGAAACGTCATCAATTCCATGAAAACCACACACACACGCGCGCGCTTAAACGCGCGCACACGCAAACACACACACACACACACACACACACAAGAAGAACCAAGCATCAAGTCACCATGCCGCACAACATTGTCAACAAAACAGAGGCAAGAAGAACCAAGCATCAAGTCACCATGCCGTACAACATTGTCAACGACATCAACAGACATTAGAGGCAAGAAGAACCAAGCATCAAGTCACCATGCCGTACAACATTGTCAACGATACATTAGAGGCAAGAAGAACCAAGCATCAAGTCACCATGCCGTACAACATTGTCAACGAGACATTAGAGGCAAGAAGAACCAAGCATCAAGTCACCATGCCGTACAACATTGTCAACGAGAAATCCTCATTAGAGGCAAGAAGAACCAAGCATCAAGTCACCATGCTGTACAACATTGTCAACGAGACATTAGAGGCAAGAAGAACCAAGCATCAAGTCACCATAGCCGTACAACATTGTCAACGAGACATTAGAGGCAAGAAGAACCAAGCATCAAGTCACCATGCCGCACAACATTGTCAACGAGACATTAGAGGCAAGAAGAACCATGCATCAAGTCACCATGCCGTACAACATTGTCAACGAGACATTAGAGGCAAGAAGAACCAAGCATCAAGTCACCATGCCGTACAACATTGTCAACGAGACATTAGAGGCAAGAAGAACCAAGCATCAAGTCACCATGCCGTACAACATTGTCAACGAGACATTAGAGGCAAGAAGAACCATGCATCAAGTCACCATGCCGTACAACATTGTCAACGGCCTCCTAGATATCCCAGCTGACCCGTTTCTCCTCCCTGGCAATACCCGCACCAGATCAAGCCATGCACTAAACTATAGGCAAATAGCAACCAGAACAAACACTTTTAAGAACAGCTTCTTCCCTAAAATAATTATTTTATGGAACTCCCTACCATCACAGGCTCCCTCATTGGTATTCTGCAAGAGGGAGCTCAAAGTAGTGGTAAATGAAGGGCGAGAGCTGTGCCAGTAGGAACTTGACCGCTAATGTAGCCGGATTGGTCTTGCCTGGATACTGCGAGAAAGGGTCTAGGGCTCAATAACTCATTTTGAAAAAAGTAAAACCAAGGTAGAAAAAAAGGAAATAAGAGTACCCCCACCCCCTCCCCCCCCCCAAACCCTCAGCATTCCGCATTCCATGATGGTTGCTTAATGTCTTCGAGGTAGAAAGAGGTATTCGCCAAGGATGTCCCTTGTCCCCTCTGTTATTCATTTTAGCTGCAGAAATATGTGCCATAAAAATTAGAGACAGTCCAGAAATAAAAGGCATTACTATTCCTTCTATAAGTAACGACGATGAAAGGCAAAATGCAATCAAAATTCAACAGTTTGCGGATGACACTACTCTACTCCTAAAAGATAAAGAAGATCTAGCAGCTGCTCTCAAAGTCTTCCGAAGCTTTGACAGGATTTCAGGACTGCAAATAAATAAACAGAAAACAGAAGCTATGTGGCTTGGAAGAGAAAAGCACAATGAAAACAAGTACTTTGGTTTAAAATGGGTAAAGCTACTGAAAATCATGGGAATACACTTTAGAAGTGATATGAGAGCAGGTAACATCGACAATAACTGGTCCAGCAAAATAGACAATATGAGAAGAAAAATACAACAATGGTCACGGAGAAATTTGAGCATATACGGGGGAAAATTATTGTTGTTAAATCACTACTCATTTCCCAGTTTACGTATGTTATGCAATCAGTTGGTATTCCAGAAGAAATATTGAAAGAAATTAATAAAGACCTGTTCAAATTTATATGGAAAAATAAATACAACAATAAAAAGGCCTTTGAAAAAGTAAAAAGAAGTGTAGTTACCCAACAAACCCAACATGGTGGACTTGGCATGATAGACATAAAAGAGCTCCAAGAAGCCCTATTACTGACATGGATCCCAAAACTGCTCAATGAAAACTCGGCCAGTGGTTGGAAACTATACCCAGCCTATATTCTACAAAAATAGGAAAAGACTTGGATATATTCAGTACAAACTTTTCACCAAAGCGTATTAGTCAAGTTTTGAAACAACAAGGTCCCTTTTGGCAGCGGGTCCTGCAATCCTGGGCAACTGTACGACACAAAGCAAACCTCAACGACGACCAGAACCTATATCTAAATTCAGCTTTGTGGCATAACCAAAACTTTCAATATCAAGGCCAGTGTCTGATTATGAAAGACTGGATTCATAGCAAGATGTACACTATTCAGGACATTATCGACGAGACAGGTCAGCTTTTGTCATTCGACCAAATTCAAGAAAAAGTAGGAAGAGCTGCACACATGATTTTAGAATACAATGCCATTAGATGTGCTTTCCGTTCAGCAGAAACGAGAAACAGACTTCGACTGTATGAAAACAACGATGTCAACCCTCTCAACATTACATTAATCGGTCGCCCGCTCCAAACTCTGAAATGCAAGGATTTCCGAAAGATTATAGCAACAGATTCACAACCCTGCGCAATCAACTTTTGGAAAAGGAAATTGGGCATTGAGATAGCGAAACATCATTGGACCGCCACCTTTGACTGCACCAAAGAAACTAGACTGAGAGTACTGCAATGGAAAATTCTACACAACA
>CM065691.1:3612642-3625994 GCA_017654935.2 Phymorhynchus buccinoides | reverse complement strand
CTGTATCACATCGCGTGGTATTTATCGCATCACACTGTATCACTCGCGTGGTATTGTATCGCATCACTACTGTATCACATCGCATGGTATCGTATCGCATCACACTGTATTGTATCGGGCATTGTCTTGTATCGCATTACATTGTATGGTTTGTGTTACTATTACATTATGTTGTTTGCTTTTCCACAGAACCTCGTCCTAATGACATTAGGGCTGTCACCACTTAGAAAGGGCATCAGTGCCATCGCGCGCCATCGCTTTTATTTCGTCCAGCGTCTCTCCCTGGGCCGCTCCCCTCCCTCCCTCGTTCTCTCCATACTCAACACGTACATGTTCGGTGTGGTCCCCAAGAGAGAGAGAGAGAGAGAGAGAGAGAGAGAGAGAGAGAGAGAGAGAGCGAGAGACGAGAGAGAGAGATAGAAGGAGAAGAGATAGAGAGAGAGAGAGAGAGAGAAGAGACACAGAGAGAGAGAGACAGGAGAGAGAGAGAGAGAGAGAGCAGAGAGAGAGAGAGAGAGACGAGAGAGGAGAGAGAGATAGAGAGAGAGATAGAGAGTGGAGAGAGAGAGAGAAGAGACAGAATAAGAGAGAGAGAGAGAGAGAGAAAGAGAGAGTTGAGAGAGAGAGAGAGACGATAGAGAGAGAAGAGAGAGAGAGACAGAGAGAGAGAGAAAGAGAGAGAGAACACGGACGAAGAGAGAAGAAGAGACAGAGAGAGAGAGAAGAGAGAGAGAGAGAGAGAAGGGAGGGGGGGTGGGGGGGGAGAGAGTGAGAAGAGAGTAGACAGGAGAGAGAGGAAAGAGAGAGAGAGAGAAAGAGAGAGGAGAGAGAGAGAGACACACACACAGAGAGAGAGAGAGAGAGAGACAGAGAGAGACCAGAGAGAGAGAGAGAGAGAGAGAGAGAGAGAGAGAGAGAGAGAACAGAGAGAGACAGAGATAGAGAGCCAGAGACAGAGAGAGAGAGAGAGAGAGAGAGAGAGAGGAGAGAGACAGAGGAGAGAGAGAGAGAGAAGACAGAGAGAGAGAGAAGGGAGAGAGAGAGTAGAACAAGAAGAGAGAGAGAGAGAGAGAGAGAGAGAGAGGAGAGAGACAGACATAGAAGGATGAGAGAGAGACAGAGAGAGAGAAGAGAGAGAGAGAGAGAGAGAGAAAGAGAAGAGACCAGAGGGGAGACAGAGAGAGAGTAGACAGAGAGAGAGAGACGAGAGGAGGACAGAGAGAGAGAGAGAGACGGAGAGAGAGAGAGGAGAGAGAGGAGAGAGAGAGAGAGAAGAGAGAGAGACAGAGAGAGACAGAGAGAGAGAGAGAGAGAGAGAGAGAGAGAGAGAGAGAGAGAGAGAGACAGACCGAGAGAGAGAGAGGAGATAGAGAAGAGAGAGAGAGAGCAGAGAGAGAAGGAGAGAGACAGAGAGAGAGACTAGAGAACAGAGAGAGAGGAGAGAGAGAGAGAGAGAAGAGAGAGAGACAGAGAGAGAGAAGAACAGCGAGAGAGAGAGAGAGGAGAGAGAGAGATAGCGAGAGAGAGAGAGAGAGAGAGAGACAGAGAAGAGAGAGAGAGAAGACAGAGAGAGACAGAGAGAGAGAGAAGAGGAGAGAGAGAGAGAAAAGAGAGAGCGACAGAGAGAGAGAGACAGAGAGAGAGAGAGAGAAGAGGAGAGAGAGAGGAGAGAGAGAGGTAGAGACAGAGGAGAGGAACAGAGAGGAGAGAGAGGAGAGGAGAGAGAGAGAGAGAACACAGAGAGAGACAGAGAGAGAGAGAGAAGAACACACAGAGAGACAGAGAGAGACAGAGAGAGAGAGAGCAGAGGAGAGAGAGAGGAGAGAGAGAGAGAGGAGAGAGAGACGGAGAGACAGAGAGAGAGAGACACAGAGAGAGAACAGAGAGAGAGAGAGAGAGAGACACAGAGAGACAGAGAGAGACACAGAGAGAGAGGACATAGAGAGAGAGAGAGAGACAGAGGAGACAAAAGAGAGAGGGAGAGGAGAGAGAGAGAGAGAGTAGAGAGAGAGAGAGAGGGAGAGAGAAGAGACAGAGAGAGAGCATTCAGTCAGTCGACAGACAGACAGTCAGACAGACAGGATTGACAAGACAGGCAGAGAGACGAAACAGATAGACACACACGAAGACGGACATGCAGGTAGAGAACAAAGACAAACACAAACAAAAGAAAGATCCCCCCCCCCAGTCTCAGTATAAGGCGTCAAAACAAACTGAGAACCACAGACCACAAAACAAACCGTCAGAATATAATAACGAGCAAATCCACCAAAACGCGTTTTCCATGATACACGCGTTTTTATTATATCCTGCCAGTTCAAGCCACTTCGATGTTATAACGTTTATTTTAAAAATAATATGTCCATGAATGGCCATCGTTCGCACGAACAAAAAGATACTCGTGTCTCGCATGAAGAAAAAGAGAACATGTGTTTGTAAAACGATTAGAACACTTCAAACCTGTGGTCGTCAGTGATATGTTTTTAGTTTCTTTTACTACTGTCACTTCTCATCGGTATCAACCTACTCCCCCTGTCCTTCTCTCTTAAACGCGCACCGGGCGCACACATGCACGCAACTCCACACGCGCACACTTTTACACACATGCACAACATGGCTGATTACACGAATATTTTTGATACAAAAAAAGCAAAAAGTCGTTTTTTAAAACTGAAAATTAAGCAAGCACAATAGAAATAATGTCACATGAAGATACAAACGAAATATATATTGGCACTCGCGCCGCACACGGCACACACACACACACATAAACACACACGCACACTACACACACACACGCGCACGCGCGCGCGCACACGCACAGCACACCAACAACACAATTGGATTTGTCAACATTATGAAGACAATCGAAACAGGAAATCCGTCCCTCGGCAAGTCTTTCACGTCTTTGCAGAAGTGACATGTCAAACATAATGAAGAAAATCCAAACAGGAATATTGCGTATTGACATGTCAAACATATGAAGAAAATCACATAATCTTGCAGTAGTGACATGTCAAACATATGAAGAAAATCAAAACCGGAATCTTGCAGTAGTGACATGCAAAATACTAAAAAATCAAACAGGAATCTTGCAGTAGTGACTGTCAAAAATACTAGAAAATCAACAGGAATCTTGCAGAGTGACATGTCAAAAGACTAAAGAAAATCAAAACAGAATCTTGCAGTAAGTGACATTCAAACATATGAAGAATCAAAACCAGGAATCCCTCCCTCGACACGTCTTTCAACACCTGCAGTAGACCGGAATCGCACCACGGACGTATATGCTGGAGTCGAAGGATGATTTCTCCTCTTTTCTTTGTAATATTTCTCAAGCAATTAACCACTTCTTCAATAAATCGTGGTGAAAATCGTCCGTATATGCGCGAAACAGCACGGCGAAAACTGCGGTACAGACGGGCATTCCTCTGGGCAGGCAGACTTTACCTGCTCCTCCACAACCTCACACAGATTTGTGGTATTGCTTGAAACAGAGCGTCCCCAACCCGTAGTCAAGAATACTGAAGAAACACGAGAACCTGGATGATTTAAAGGCTTTTACTGGAAAGATTAGGACGCATTTTCGGTTCCACCTGGTTTGACCTCTTCCTCGATGTCTTGCAGAGTCTTCTGTGGATGCCGTTTTTTCATGAACCGTTCTTTCTGTCTCTGCACGATGAGTGCGGCGTTTTCGTCGTGCAGGGTTGACGTCGTTTTGTCTCGCATCATACTCCACCTGCCCATTGCACGGAGGTTTACATACTTTCGGAGTGGGTACTTTTTATTGAAGGACCGTATCTGCAGTCTTCACGAAAGACCCATAAGCCACGTTCTGTTCTCCACTACCAACTTTCCTGACTGCTGCAGACAATCCTCTGGCTCTGGGCGTTTGTCTTTTTTGAACTGGCGATGCAGTTTATTTCTATCAAAATCGGTCTGACAGAGCCACGGGAGAAGAAACACTCCTCAGTCAGCCAGAAATCACCACCTGGTTCATCCGACTCTGCTACAATGATAAATGAGAAGTTGAGCTCCACTCAAGCTCCTAACGGATCAATAAAACAATCGTCTACGTATTTTTGTTAAAACGACGTAATCATGTGGAGTAGAGGTCAAATCCGTGTGGCCAATTACACATGAATATTCTCTAATAATGCAAAAAAATTTTATCGGAGAAAAAAGTGTTTTCGAAAGGGCTGTTTACCATGTTTTGTGACACTTGTTTAAAGGGTTAAGAGTTTCGCACGCCTCCGCTGACTGAAGACCGGTTTTGGTTTACTCCCACCCTTGCCCTACATTACAGCTGGCATCATTGTGACTCACTCACGCCTACAACACACTACACTTCCCACCTTCCACCTTTCACCTTCCAATGTCTGCTTCATTCGTTGCAAAGTTTGTAGGCTGCGAATGTATCACTCCTTTGTCTCATTTTAGCCTTTTGTTATACCCTTTCAGAATACATTGTACAGTGGACATTTTTGTATCCAGGCATGCACAATGCAGTTTGTTTCAAACAAACCATGGTGTTTTTTGGTTTTTATTTTCCCTACCTCACAAGAAGAGAAAATTGATATGTTACGCTAAGATTTGTGAATTGCCTTTTCATGAAAAAGTGCCATGTTTGCCGATAGTTGCCTGTTTCAGAAACAAGCAAACTTGCATTCGACAGTCCGCTCTCAATTTTCTTTGCCCGTTTTCATGAAAAAGCGAGAAGTTCGCGATTTCTTGAAACAGGCATCGATTTTGCTTCTTCATGACAAAGCAAAACGATTGCGTGTTTTTCATGACACAGGCAAAATCGTGCTCGTTTCACAAAACGGCAATTCACAAATTTAAGGGTAATATGACATCATTAATATTAATGCTTAATTTCATGCTTTTAGTATAGGCATATGTGACTGTAAATTACTATATACAACTGTGATGGCACGAGCGGATGTTTCTTTTATATGAGGGGGCTCTCAATTTGGTTTTTTTATTCACAGATTATTGTTGACAATGCAACATTGCAACAATGTCGTGAAGATAGAGCATTATTAATATATAACTGCGACCAAAGAAACTACACACTTGGCAATTGCATAGTCGCACACAGACGACTTATTCAAATTATTTCAAACTTGCGATGTGTATTGATTTGTGGTAGCCACAAGTTTACGCTTTATTGGCATTCGCGCATTCGAACATCATACCTAAAATGTCACCGCATTCTTGCCATTAGTTTTTGAAGCAATACCTCAAATAAAGCAACCCCTAAGTTTTAACATCAACAAATACAGCTGCTCAAAATTTGTCGAAATTGGGTGTGCCCACGCAATCGTCATAACTTTAAAGTTTTAAGTACAGTTCCTCGAGGATTTCTGGACACATTGAAGGTTCATGAAATATCGTAGTAAAAAGCTGCTTTCCACAATCCAGTGGACACACAAAATTTTCACTCTTTTTGTGTAGCCACGCGTTGAGTTTCAAATTTTCTTGGGGATATTGTTTGTTTGAGCTATTGTATCGAAAATAATCAAATGAATGCAATAAAACTAAGGATTTCGGATACTCAAATGATTGAATTAGACATCTACAAACATACGTAATTATTTGAATGAGCCGTTTATTTATGTGCATATAAAATGCATGCATGTGGTTTATTTTGGTCGGCAGTATATAATAGTTACGATGCATATTTTCATTATTTTTTATTGGACCAAAACCGTTAGGCAAAGCAAAATCTCCACCAAGGTGAACGTTGATCCCAAGTGTGAAAATCTCTTTAACACTATCATTTTGTACCAACATATTATTATTACTAGCGCAATGCCGAGTACCGGTAACGCCTAGTAAACGGTAACGCCAAGTACTGGTAACACTGAGTACAGCAAATTGTATAGAGTTTCGGTTAAGAAACGGCGGAGTTATAAGGCCCCGTTTACCATTGGCCCTGCTCTGAGAGTGACGCACTCTCCCAATTCCTCTTCCAAGTTGCTGCCAGGCTTTGTTTTTTTTTTTTTTGCCCCGGCCGGCCACAGCAAGCCTGACAGCAAATAATTTGAAGCGATTCGGTTAAGAAAAGACGGAGTTATAAGGCCACGTTTCCCGTTGGCGCTGCTCTGCGAGTGACGCGCTCTCCCTAGTAACGGAAAAGCCTAGTAAGCGGTAACGACAAGTACTGGTAACGCTGAGTACAGCAGCAAATTTGAAGCGATTCGGTTTAGAAACGGCGGAGTTATAAGGCTCCATTTCCCGCTGGCGCTGCTCTGAGAGTGAACGCGTTCTCCCGATTCTCTTCAAATTTGCTACCAGGCTTTGCCCCGACCACAGCAAGCCTGACAGCAAATTGGAAGCGATTCGGTCGAAACACGGAGGAGTTATAAGTCCAGTATTGTGTTTCGGACAGACGCACACGCACACACGCACGCACACGCACACGCACACGCACACGCGCACAACACACACACACACACACACACAGACACACACACACACACACACACACACACACACACACACACACACACACACACACACACGTGCCCTTTTATTATATGATTTATGCTTATTAACAATGAAAGACAACTCATTTGACCATCTAAGGGATACTTATGTGATCAAATGCCCTTTTTAAGCGGTTCGGGAGATATCCTTGGAACAAACAGAAAAACAAACCTTGAACTCAGACTCCTTTGCCCAGTGTAGAACTGTGGCACAGGACAATGAGACAGACTGATAGGCAAAGACAGACTGGCAAAGAGACTCAAAGAAAGATGCTCGAGCACAGGGAGAGAGAGAGAGAGAGAGAGACGGAGAGAGAGAGGGAGAGAGAGGAGAGAGAGAGAGAGAGACGAGAGAGAGAGGAGAGAGAGAGAGAGAGAGAGAGGAGAGAGAGAGGGAGAGAGGAGAGAGAGAGAGCCAGACAGACAGACAGACAGACAGTTAGCTAGACAAAATAACGGTTAAGGCAAAGTGTAAAGAAAATTATCGACACGTATCAAACTACAAAAAACAACGAAACCGACAAAAACTACAGTTCACATTGCACAAACGTTATTAGAAACGCCGTCAATTCCATTAAAAGCATTCCCCTTAAAACATTGTATACGCTATATGTGAACATTTAAATTAATTTAATAAGCATAATGACACTCATACAGAACATGTTAAAATATATAATACAATGTATCAACATGAATCAAAGGCAACATAAACCCTGTTTTCTAAAAGATATGGACCCACCCGTCTCCCCCCCTCTCTCTGTCCTCAGTATCTCTCTCTGACACACACAAGCACACTAAACACACACACACGCGCGCACTCGAACGCGCGCACACACACACATACACAAAACACACACACATATATATATAATATATACACACGCACGCACGCACGTACGCACACACACACGCACGCACACACACACACGCATAGTTTGGTAAATATATCATAATCAAAATTAATAAATGTTCTTTTAATTAACCCTATCATTTTGTTCGCTTTATTTACGCAGCTTTGGATATGTGCATCAAAAGATACATATTTATCAAATATAACTCCCAAATCCTTCTTCTCACATGTTATTAATGAAACGGGGACATCGTTCTTAGTCATAGTATAATCTTTGTTGGGATTTTTCCTACCAGCATGCATAACCTTGCATTTATCTGTATTAAAATATAAATTCCATTTAGTAGTCCAGTCCTGTAGTTTGTTTAAATCTTGCTGAAGTAATTGACAGTTACATGATTTGTTAAACATTTTTGTATCATCAGCAAATATTTTACATGGAGATTCTACACACTCAGGAAGATCATTAATAAAAAATAGTAAAGAGAATGGGTCCAAGGATGCTACCCTGAGGGATTCCACTGAGTACATTGGCTACAAATGAATAATTGTCTCCAACCCTAACCTTTTGAGCTCTATTGGTTAAAAAGTCCTTAATCCAATTATGAACATTTCCAACTATGCCATAAGACTTAACTTTCATTAATAATCTATTATGTGGTACACTATCAAATGCCTTTCTAAAATCTAAATAAATTATGTCCACTGGATAACCATTATCTAATAACTCTGTTAGTTCCTCCATGACTTATTGGCGAAACAGCACAGCACAAATCCGCGGGTACAGACGGGCATGCTCTCTGCGCATGCAGGACTTCACGTGTTCCTCCAAAGTCTCCACCAGATCTCTGTATTCCAGATGCAGAATTTCCCTACATCCGAATTCAATAAACTGGAGAAATACTAACATTGGATATTCCACAGGGACCAGCTGGAACAGATAAGGATGTACAATGTCTGTCAGCTGACTGATGTCTCTCTGGATGTCTTCCAAAGTCTTTTGCGAATGGCTGTGTCCATCTAACCTTTCTCTCTGTCTCTGTCGGACAGGGTGGCGACTGCCAGTCGTCCAGAGTTCACGTACCCCGCCTTGGACCATATGCCACATGCCTATGGCACGGAACCTCAGTGGAGTTCTGCGTGGGTCGGGACTGAACGTGTTCAGCGAAGTCTTTTAGAAAGGCAACATTAGCCGAGTATTCTCTTTTGTACCTCGAAATTTCCTGATCAGCAGCAAAACATCCTCCGGGATTTTTGTTTTTTTCCCTTGAAACATGGCGATGTTGTTTGTTTCCATCAAAACCGGTCTGACACAGTGACAATGAAAAACTCACCCCAAGCCAGTCAGAAATTACCAACTGACTCAACCGACTGCTTCAATGAGAAATGTGCATTTGAGCTTCGCTCAAGCCGGTGACGCTAACAAACGTGTTCATAAGAAACAGTTCTTGCACGGTTTTGTTGTTGTTTTTAATTTTTTTAAAAAGTAATTACATTGGGAAAGGGGTCACTACCGCGTTCTCAGTTGACATATGAATACTCTCTTGTACACACTCAGTGAGATTGTTTTTTTCGAACACATCAAATGTCCCATTTCTGGAACGCTCCTTTTACAGGTGGACCTGGACAGATGAGGTTTTTTGCAAGAAACACGTCGAGATCACCAGAAAGACAGCCTTTTCAAGGATCGGAACACTCACTTTGCTCTGGTTTCCTAGAAATCAAACCGTCAAAACGGCGATTCCTCCTTGGCGGAGATGGCGGAGAGAGAAGCCATTTTGGATGGGGTGGGTGGAGGCCAATTCCATTGTGGTTGAAGCTTTTTTTTTTGTAGTGCAGTAAAAAACAATTGAGCTATTTCCTTTGTTGTGAGCGAAAGTCCTTTAGATACACTGTAAAAAAGATATAAAAAGGCTTGTATTGCAAAACATTCGTGAAAAACGATTTGGTCTAAACTCAGGCTACCATTAGGAAAGAGACGACACACGCCTCTTTCAGCGAAATAATTTGACTTCCAGCGCCTCCGCCAAGGAGGAATTGACGATTTGACGGTTTGATTTCTTGGAAACCAGAGCAAAGTGATTTCTGCAAAGGGTGTTTTCCTGGTGGTCTCGACGTGTTTCTTACAAAGATCCATCCGTCAGGGTGTCCCGTTAAGGGGTGATTCTCCTGCCAGTGCACTTCTACAACGACATCATGACCAGACGTGAAATGCAATTGCGTCTATCAAACAATGGTGGTTTATAGTGGTCAAAAAGAAATTTCTTATTTCCCATACCTGACAAAGAAGAGGGAGATTAACAGTATCCAAAAGGATACACATATGTATGAAAACCGACCTGATTTCACTGCAGCCACCATTCCGCCACCTACATGACTCAAGAGTTAGAGGATTTCAAATGCAATTGATATTAACCCCTTGACTGCCACCAACGTATTACGTACTGACCTAATGATAATTATCATTGATATGCCGGCCTTTGCTCTATCGCAATCAAGAGAGTAATATCCCCAGACCATTTTGCCAGATTGGCTCTATCAGTTGTCTTTTTCATGGCATGATTTGCCCAATGATTTTTTCTTTAATTTTCCCTGGCAGTCAAGGGTTAAGCGTACAAAACCAGTTATTTTAGCTTGGCGTTTGATCTATGTTCAAAATAACATAACGAGTGCAAGTTTAGTTGTTGTTTTCCTCCTTGTTAGGGAGGTAATGGCAGAACCCAGCCAAGGACAGCTGTTTCCATCCTATGTTTCGATCGTGCGCATGCATGTTTGAACATGCTCGCATTTACAGTTGTACATAGCTACAAAACAGGGTGACCCCAGTCACCCTCTATGCGAGTTGCTGCAGGGACAGACGTCTGGAAGATCAGGGCGGCTGATTAGTTTCAGCGCCAGAACAGACAGGTTTCAGCGGTAGGCCTACTACCTCCCAACTGCACTGCGCCTGCTTAAAGACCCCGTGACGCACCACGATTAAGTCCCTTGTTTTTTTCTGGGTTGCTGTGACCCACAAAACGTGATTTTGACACGTGATCTGGTGGATCTTTAACATCCCTCGCTGAAGGTCGTGTGAGAAACAAGCACAAAATCCGCATCTAAAGTGGGGTTGCTTAGAAGGACGCCACGGGACGTTCCGCGGGGGAACTGCAGGGCAACATCCTGTGTTTAGCAACTGTTCTTTTATGTGTCCTGTCTGGTTAGGGTTCGAGGTAGTGCTTGGTGAGTGTTAGGGTATAGGGAATGTGTAAATAAAGATATATAACACGGGAATGACTACTAGTAGAGAGAGAGAAAACTTGAAAACTTAAAAACTTAAACTTTATTTTCCAAGGATATAGAGGCCCACGGAGACTAAAGGGCCAGCCACACGTCCACTACAATCGTACGACTGTATGATACGATTCGATCGCGTGGTCTTCAAGTACAAATGTGATTCGCTCTTCGAGATCACGTGATCGAATCGTTTTGTACAGTTGTATGATTTTAGCTGACACGTGGCTGGCTGTTTAGAGAGAGAGAGAGAGACGGAGACAGGTAAAGCACAAACCCAGTAATTTATGAATGTTACACCCTTTTTCGCGAGAACTGCGAATGTATTAAACTTCCACAGACTATCGGTATTCTGCAGTCCTTTCGTGACATGACATTGTGTTGTTGTTGTTTGTTGTTGCTGTTGTTGCTGTCTTGGTTGTTGCAACTATAGTTATTTGTGTCACCGTTGTTGTTTTTTTCTATCACAATATGACCCTCGGAAAGAAGTGCTACCTGTAAGACTGTGATCTTCCATTGCTGACATCACTGTCTCTCTGTCTGTCAAATGTGTTTGTTGGTAGTACCACTGTATTGTTGTTGTTGTTTTATTGCTTGTCAAATATGTATTTATTTATGTATTTATTTATTTATTTATATATGTATTCATCTATTTATTTATTCACTTATTTACTTGTCTATTTATTTATTTATTTATTTATTTATTTACGTGTTTACCTGTTTTTTTCTTTGTTTTTTTCTTTATTGATTTCTTTATTTAATTATTTATTGTTTGATTGACTGATTTATTTATCATTTTTTTATATTTAATAATATTACTTTTCCCAGTTCTCGGAAAGGGATTATGGTTGCATTGTAATATACGGGTCGGTAACCTTCACATATAAAACAATTCATAAGAGAAAAGGAGAAACATACAGATAAAAACGAGCGACCGGTGTGGATAAAGAGGGCGATAGACAGAGAGACAGGGATCGACGAGACAGGAAAATAATGATAAGAAATAAAATACAATTTGGCATACTAACAGGACATTTATGCAGACAGAGACACAAAGACACAGTGTGAGAAAACACAATTGCCAGGAAGGTGGTCCAGAGAACAAGACCAGCTTACAGATATACAGGTTCCCATACGTAAGAGAATCAATAAGACCGACGGAAAATCAAGTCAGACAGACAGACGGACATTCACAGACACACACGCGTGAAACACACACACACACACACACACACACACACACACACACACACACACACACACACACACACACACACACACACACACACACACACACACACACACACACACGCGCGCGCGCGCGCGCGCGCGCAGAGACAGGCAGATAGACGAAACAGATAGACAAACAGAAAGATAGACACGCAGGTAGACAAACAAAGACAAACACAAACAAAAAGAAAGCCAACTCATCCAGTAAATAAGAAGGCGTCAAAACACAAACTAGAACCACAGACCACAAAACAAACCGCCAGACTACAAGAACGAGAAAATTTTGAAAAACGCGTTTTTTATCATATTTATACGCTGCCAGTTCCATTCAAGCCAGTTCTATGATATAACGTTTATTAAAAAACAAATTCTCCATGAAAGGCAAATCGGATGCACGAACCGAAATATACTCGTGTCTCGCATCAAGAAAAAGATAAAATGATTTCAAAAGATTAAAACATACATTCAAAGCCTGTGATATGTTTTAGTTTGTTTTACTACTGTCCGTTCTCATCGGTATCAAACATACTCGCCCTTTCCTTCTCTCTTAAACGCGCACGCGCCACACACACACACACACTCACACACGCACGCACACATACACACAGGGCATGCGTACACATACATATTTTGTAATGAAAAAAAAAGCAAAAAGTCGTTTCTAAAAACTGCAAATTAAGCAATCACAATAGCAATAATGTCCACATGAAAGGATACAAAACGAAATGCATCTTTGCACTCGCACACACACGCACACGTACACACACACACACACACACACACACACACACACACACACACACACACACACACGCACACGCACACACACACGCGCACGCACACGCACACGCACACGCACACACACACACACGCAAACGCACGCACGCACGCACACACACACACACACACACACACACACACACACACACACACACACACACACACACACACACACACACACACACACACACACACACACACACACACACACACACACACACACACACACACACACACACACACACACACACACACACACACACACACACACACACACACACACACACACACACACACACACACACACACACACACACACACACACACACACACACACACACACACACACACACACACACACACACACACACACACACACACACACACACACACACACACACACACACACACACACACACACACACACACACACACACACACACACACACACACACACACACACACACACACATTGGATTCATGTCAAACATATGAAGAAAATCGAAACAGGAATCCCTCCCTCGGCAAGTCTTTCAACCACCACCAGCGACACCGCCTTGCTCACAGACTTACAATGGGACACCTTAGAGTCAAGAAGAACCAAGCATCAAGTCACCATGCCGTACAACAGTGTCAACGAAACATTAGAGGCAAGAAGATCCAGGCATCAAGTCACCATGCCGCACAACATTGTCAACGAGACATTAGAGGCAAGAAGAACCAAGCAT
>CM065691.1:3605142-3607642 GCA_017654935.2 Phymorhynchus buccinoides | reverse complement strand
GCTCCGTACCCCTACTCTGAAGGACTGAAAGGTTTGTGCATCCACTGGACAGTCAAATTGCAGGCCAATCATGCAAACTGATGAGATCTTCTCAAGACCGAAACAGCTGTCTTTGCATAAGTCACTGCCCCTCCCACATTGGGAGAAAAAGTAAGTCAGCACATTTTATATAATTTGTTTATGTTTTTATCTTTTTTTAACACGAACATTACTCAAAGTTAACTTTAACTGGTTGTGTTTCTGAGGTTCACAAATAAAAACATTGGACACAGAAAAGTTGTATCAAAGCAAACTATATATATATACTGATGGAAAAAAGTTAGGGACCAGTCACACACACATGCACAACTTTCCAACCACGAATGGCAATGCAATGTTTTGGGGAAAGTATTTAATTCATTATCTCGTCAATCAGAGTACCAAATTTCATTCGGATTTGATTATCCGTTTGCTTTCCGCGAGCCCTCAAACAACATAGGGGTTCAAAACGAAAATTGCAAGTCCTTCGACATGTTCAGTAGTGTGTGTGTCCACCACGATTCCTTTGGCATTCATCACATCTGCGCCTCATGGAGTTCACCAGCTTCACAAAGAACTCCTGTGGGATGGCCTGCCACTCAGCATGAAGCATCTGGAGTAGGTGCTGGAGATTCCTGGGGGGAGGATGATTTGCCCTCACCCGCCTATCAAGTTCATCCCATGCATGCTCTATAGCGCCGTTCTCCTGGCGCAGCAGGACTCACAGCGCTTTACAAAAAACATACATACAATAATCATGGAGAAAAACAACATAATTATACAAAAGTGGAAACACAACCATACAAAAATCCATGAAAAAACAATTAGCCCATTATCGCACTGCACTCACACATAGTCCAACTCAGCAAAAACTCACAGAGGGTGAACTGAAGGGGAGAAGACACAGGAGATCAACAGAGGTATTTTTTGAAGAGAACAGTTTTCAGGCCAGTTTTGAAAGAAGACAAAGATGGAGAGCTGCGGAGAGAGGAAGGGAGGTTGTTCCAGATGTGTGGTGCTTAGAAACGGAAAGCTCTGTTTCCAACTGTTTTGTATTTGGTGACAGGTGTGCAAAGAAGTTTGAGGCTACTTGATCTGAGGTTGCGTTCTGGTGTGTAGGCAGAGAGAAGAGAGGAAAGGTAGTCTGGAAGAGAGCCTTCGAAGTAGCGATAGGCAAGAGTGGCCACTTTGTACTCTACTCTAGCGTCAACGGGGAGCCAGTGCAGCTGTCTCAGCAGGGGTGTCGCTGAATCAGTCTTACGCTTTCTGAGCACAACCCTGGCAGCAGCATTCTGGACTCTCTGAAGACGCTTGACATTAGAGAGAGGGAGACCTTCAAGGACTGCATTGCAGTAATCAAGCCTGGATAGTATGAGAGAAACAGCAAGTTGTGTAGCAGCTTCAAGTGATAAGTATGAACGAATGGAACAAAGTCGCCGAAGATGATATAACCCTCCACAGTTTGCAAAGAGCCCAGCTGGAACTTCAAGAACGCTGACTGGCCCAAATTTGCTGAACTAACAGATAAACTTTGTCGTGTAGTTGTTTGTTTGTTGTATATTAACATTGTTTAAAACTTGTTTGTCCCTATGTTTTTGGATGCGTACAAAACCAGTTATTTTAGCTTTGCGTTTGATCCATGTTCAAAATAACATAACGAGTGCAAGTTTAGTTGTTGTTTTCCTCCTTGTTAGGGAGGTAATGGCAGAACCCAGCCAAGGACAGCTGTTTCCATCCTATGTTTCGATCGTGCGCATGCATGTTTGAACATGCTCGCATTTACAGTTGTACATAACTACAAAACAGGGTGACCCCAGTCACCCTCTATGCGAGTTGCTGCAGGGACAGACGTCTGGAAGATCAGGGCGGCTGATTAGTTTCAGCGCCAGAACAGACAGGTTTCAGCGGTAGGCCTACTACCTCCCAACTGCACTGCGCCTGCTTAAAGACCCCGTGACGCACCACGATTAAGTCCCTTGTTGTTGTTTTCTGGGTTGCTGTGACCCACATACGAATTTCCCCATATTCAAATTGAAAAGTGTAAATAAGAAGTACCGGTTGACGTTTCCGCCGTCTTCAATTTTACCCCATTGACTTAGCTTACGCGGGGTTTTTTTTATACGCAGTGCTAAGGGGGTTAAACTGATGTGTCGGTTTCAATTTGAGGCCATTTATATGGGAGTCATACTTCGTCAAAACAAGATTTATATCCAGTTACAAGAGGGAAAACACGTGAAACCCGTGATTTTGACACGTGTTCTGGTGGATCTTTAACATCCGTCGCTGAAGGTCGTGTGAGAAACAAGCACAAAAACCGCGTCCAAGGTGGGGTTGCTTAGAAGGACGCCTCGGGACGTTCCGCGGGGGAACTGCAGGCAACATCCTGTGTTTAGCAACTGCTCTTTTGTGTCCTGTCTGGTTAGGGTTCGAGGTAGTGCTTGGTGAGTGTTAGGGTATAGGAAATGTGTAAATAAAGATATAT
>CM065691.1:3592642-3600142 GCA_017654935.2 Phymorhynchus buccinoides | reverse complement strand
ACAACACATTGCACTTTTCACCTTCATTCTTTGCAAGGTTTGTAGGCTGAGAACGTCTCACTCTTTGTAACATTTAGGCTTTTTGGTCATAATCTTTCAAATAAATTTCTACAGTGACATTGTTGTACCAGACATGCACAATGCAGTTGTTTCAAGCAAACCATGGTGGTTTATGGTTTCTTATTTTTCATACCTGACCAAGAAGAGAAAATGGATATGTTACGCTAAATTTGTGAAAATGCCTGTTTCATGAAACGAGCAAGATGTCTCATGCTGCGATAGTTGCCTGTTTCATGAAACGAGCAAGATGTCTCATGCTGCGATAGTTGCCTGTTTCATGAAACGAGCAAGATGTCTCATGCTGCGATAGTTGCCTGTTTCATGAAACGAGCAAGATGTCTCATGCTGCGATAGTTGCCTGTTTCATGAAACGAGCAAGATGTCTCATGCTGCGATAGTTGCCTGTTTCATGAAACGAGCAAGATTTCTCATGCTGCGATAGTTGCCTGTTTCATGAAACGAGCAAGATGTCTCATGCTGCGATAGTTGCCTGTTTCATGAAACGAGCAAACTTGCATTCAAGACTCAAGACTCAAGACTCAAATGTTTAATGACGAAAGCCAAACGAAAGCCAAACAAGCTCATATCACCACAGTCACGAAAAACACAAATGCATGCACATAATAACACTGGCCTCCGGCCCAATCCGAACAAATACAATAAGATAAGGGGCAGATTAACATTGGAATATAATTGTTAGGTAATAAGGGGTATAAAGGGAAACCATACAAATAATACAATAAACACAAAACAAACTATATAAACCTGATAATAGATCTATATTGCATATTCACACAGCACTTTACATATCAAGTAAGACATAAAAAAATCGCGCATGCGCGCAGATACCTGCACCCCACCCCCCCCCCCCCCCCCAACACACACACATACACACTCCTTACAACCAATAAAACTTGCATTCGAAGGTCAGTCTCAAATTTTCTTTTGCCTGTTTCATTAAACAAGCAGACCATTTTTGCTGATTTCATTAAACAGGCAACGATTTTGCTTGTTTCATGAAACAGGCAAAATGATTGAGTTTTTCATGACGCAGACAAAATCTTGCTCGTTTCATGAAACAGGCAATTTGACAAATTTAGCGTAACATATATAACAACATTATATATGATTAATGTCATGGCTTTTACTACTGGCATCTGTAACGTGTAAATACGATATAAAAATGGGACAGCTGGCACGAGCGGATTATTTTTTTAATACGAGGGGCTGGCTCTCGATACGGTCATGAGATAGAGCATCATTATATATACTGCCGACCACAATAAACTACATACCTGCATTGTATAGTCCCACAAAAGAACGACGTATTCAAATTATTTCAAAATGTGCTGATATAATTTAATTATTTGTGTACCCCAAAGTTAACGTTTTATTGCAATCGTGCATTCGAACATCATACCCTAAATTTCATTGCATTCTTGCCATTAGTTTTGAAGCAATACCTCAACATTAAAGCAACCCCTAAGTGTAACATCACAAAATACAGCTGTTCCAAATGTGTTGACATTGGGTGTGCCCACGCAATCAGTAATAACTTTAATTGTGTAAGTAACAGTTCCTCCAGGCTTTCTGGACACATTGAAGGATTGAAGGGGTTAATGAGATAGCGTGTAAAAATGTTGCTTTGCCAACAACAGTGGACACACCAAATTTTACAGTTTTTGTGTAGCCACGCTTTTGTGATTTTCAAATTTGAGGGTGGGGGTATTGTTTGTTGCGCTATTGTATCGAAACTAATCAAATGAATGCAATAAAACTTAGGATTTGGGATACTCAAATGATTGAATTAGACATCTGCAAACATACGAAATTAGTTGAACGAGCCGTTTATTTATGTGCATATAAAATGCATGTATGTGATTTATTTTGGCCGGCAGTATATAATAGCTACGACGCATTTTTTTCTTTTCTTTTTATTGGACCAAAACCATTTCGCAAAGCAAAATCTCCACCATGGTGAACGTTGATCCCAAGAGTGAAAATCTTTTTAACACCATCATATTTTTAGCAATATATTACAGTTTACGCTTATTAACAATGAACGACAACTCCATCTAAGTGATATGTGTTCCAAATTCCCATTTTAAGCGGTTCGGGAGATATCCTTGGGACAAACAGAAAGACAAACCGTGACGAACGCAGACTCCTTTGCCCAGCGTAAAACAATAGGACAATGAGACAGACTGATAGACAAAGACAGACTGACCAAACAGAGAGAGAGAGAGAGAGAGAGAGAGAGAGAGAGAGAGAGAGAGAGAGAGAGAGAGAGAGAGAGAGAGAGAGAGAGAGAGAGGGAGAGAGAGAGCGATAGAGAGATAGGAGAGAGGGGGAGGGAGAGAGAGGGGGAGGGAGAGCGAGAGAGAGAGAGTCATCTAGACAAAATAACGGATACGGCAAAGGGTAAAGACAAAATATCTACACATATCAAACTACAAAACAACCAACCCGACAAAAACTACAGTTCACATTGCACAAACTTTATTAGAAACGTCATCAATTCCATGAAAACCACACACACACGCGCGCGCTTAAACGCGCGCACACGCAAACACACACACACACACACACACACACACAAGAAGAACCAAGCATCAAGTCACCATGCCGCACAACATTGTCAACAAAACAGAGGCAAGAAGAACCAAGCATCAAGTCGCCATGCCGCACAACATTGTCAACGAGACATTAGAGGCAAGAAAAACCAAGCATCAAGTCACCATGCCGTACAACATTGTCAACGATACATTAGAGGCAAGAAGAACCAAGCATCAAGTCACCATGCCGTACAACATTGTCAACGAGACATTAGAGGCAAGAAGAACCAAGCATCAAGTCACCATGCCGTACAACATTGTCAACGAGACATTAGAGGCAAGAAGAACCAAGCATCAAGTCACCATGCCGTACAACATTGTCAACGAGACATTAGAGGCAAGAAGAACCAAGCATCAAGTCACCATGCCGTACAACATTGTCAACGAGACATTAGAGGCAAGAAGAACCAAGCATCAAGTCACCATGCCGTACAACATTGTCAACGAGACATTAGAGGCAAGAAGAACCATGCATCAAGTCACCATGCCGTACAACATTGTCAACGAGACATTAGAGGCAAGAAGAACCAAGCATCAAGTCACCATGCCGTACAACATTGTCAACGAGACATTAGAGGCAAGAAGAACCAAGCATCAAGTCACCATGCCGTACAACATTGTCAACGAGACATTAGAGGCAAGAAGAACCAAGCATCAAGTCACCATGCCGTACAACATTGTCAACGGCCTCCTAGATATCCCAGCTGACCCGTTTCTCCTCCCTGGCAATACCCGCACCAGACCAAGTCATGCACTAAACTATAGGCAAATAGCAACCAGAACAAACACTTTTAAGAACAGCTTCTTCCCTAAAATAATTATTTTATGGAACTCCCTACCATCACAGGCTCCCTCATTGGTATTCTGCAAGAGGGAGCTCAAAGTAGTGGTAAATGAAGGGCGAGAGCTGGGCCAGTAGGAACTTGACCGCTAATGTAGCCGGATTGGTCTTGCCTGGATACTGCGAGAAAGGGTCTAGGGCTCAATAACTCATTTTGAAAAAAGTAAAACCAAGGTAGAAAAAAAGGAAATAAGAGTACCCCCCCCCCCCCCCCCCCCCCCCCCAAACCCTCAGCATTCCGCATTCCATGATGGTTGCTTAATGTC
The DNA here is from genome assembly GCA_017654935.2 of Phymorhynchus buccinoides. NCBI lineage: Eukaryota > Metazoa > Mollusca > Gastropoda > Neogastropoda > Raphitomidae > Phymorhynchus > Phymorhynchus buccinoides. Next base: position 3,596,360 of record CM065691.1, on the reverse strand, counting down.
TTCGAGGTAGAAAGAGGTATTCGCCAAGGATGTCCCTTGTCCCCTCTGTTATTCATTTTAGCTGCAGAAATATGTGCCATAAAAATTAGAGACAGTCCAGAAATAAAAGGCATTACTATTCCTTCTATAAGTAACGACGATGAAAGGCAAAATGCAATCAAAATTCAACAGTTTGCGGATGACACTACTCTACTCCTAAAAGATAAAGAAGATCTAGCAGCTGCTCTCAAAGTCTTCCGAAGCTTTGACAGGATTTCAGGACTGCAAATAAATAAACAGAAAACAGAAGCTATGTGGCTTGGAAGAGAAAAGCACAATGAAAACAAGTACTTTGGTTTAAAATGGGTAAAGCTACTGAAAATCCTGGGAATACACTTTAGAAGTGATATGAGAGCAGGTAACATCGACAATAACTGGTCCAGCAAAATAGACAATATGAGAAGAAAAATACAACAATGGTCACGGAGAAATTTGAGCATATACGGGAAAATTCTTGTTGTTAAATCACTACTCATTTCCCAGTTTACGTATGTTATGCAATCAGTTGGTATTCCAGAAGAAATATTGAAAGAAATTAATAAAGACCTGTTCAAATTTATATGGAAAAATAAATACAACAATAAAAAGGCCTTTGAAAAAGTAAAAAGAAGTGTAGTTACCCAACAAACCCAACATGGTGGACTTGGCATGACAGACATAAAAGAGCTCCAAGAAGCCCTATTACTGACATGGATCCCAAAACTGCTCAATGAAAACTCGGCCAGTGGCTGGAAACTATACCCAGCCTATATTCTACAAAAAATAGGAAAAGACTTGGATATATTCAGTACAAACTTTTCACCAAAGCGTATTAGTCAAGTTTTGAAACAACAAGGTCCCTTTTGGCAGCGGGTCCTGCAATCCTGGGCAACTGTACGACACAAAGCAAACCTCAACGACGACCAGAACCTATATCTAAATTCAGCTTTGTGGCATAACCAAAACTTTCAATATCAAGGCCAGTGTCTGATTATGAAAGACTGGATTCATAGCAAGATGTACACTATTCAGGACATTATCGACGAGACAGGTCAGGTTTTGTCATTCGACCAAATTCAAGAAAAAGTAGGAAGAGCTGCACACATGATTTTAGAATACAATGCCATTAGATGTGCTTTCCGTTCAGCAGAAACGAGAAACAGACTTCGACTGTATGAAAACAACGATGTCAACCCTCTCAACATTACATTAATCGGTCGCCCGCTCCAAACTCTGAAATGCAAGGATTTCCGAAAGATTATAGCAACAGATTCACAACCCTGCGCAATCAACTTTTGGAAGAGGAAATTGGGCATTGAGATAACGAAGCATCATTGGACCGCCACCTTTGACTGCACCAAAGAAACTAGACTGAGAGTACTGCAATGGAAAATTCTACACAACATTTATCCAACAAACATTCTTCTCAATAAATTGGGCCTGACTAACTCCAACAAATGTAACGTTTGCCAGACAGATGAAGTAGACTTTATCGAACACTTCTTCTTCCACTGCCCTAAGATAAACCCCATCTGGGAGCTGGTAGAAAAAGAAATTCAGTCCAGAACAGGAAACTCAATCAGAATAACAATGCCAGTCGCCCTCCTAGGTTTCAGCGACAACAGTGTGTCTAATAGGGACAAAACATTCATTAATTTTGTAATAATAGTGGCAAAAATGTGCATAAGTAAATATAGGTATGGAGATAGATATCAACCTACTCTTTTACTAGAAAAAGAACTTAATCTCAGAAGAAAAGGCCTCAACTTCTGAACAGGCCTAAACCAGACTACCTTTAAAACAGCCCCACCCCCATGAACTAGCTCACGACACACGTGCGAAGCCTATCTCACCAGTATTAGCAACATAGCGAGACGAAGAGAGAGAACCCGAGCACGACGAATATGTATGTAGTCATTAGTTAACCTACCAACAGAGAGAGAGAGAGAGAGAGAGAGAGAGAGAGAGAGAGAGAGAGAGAGAGAGAGAGAGAGAGAGAGAGAGAGAGAGAGAGAGAGAGAGAGAGAGAGAGAGAGAGAGAGAGAGAGAGAGGGAGGGAGGGAGGGAGGGAGAGAGAGAGAGAGAGAGAGAGAGAGAGAGAGAGACAGAGACAGAGAGAGAGAGAGAGAGAGAGAGAGAGAGAGAGAGAGAGAGGGAGGGAGAGAGAGAGAGAGAGAGAGAGAGAGAGAGAGAGAGAGAGAGAGAGAGAGAGAGGGAGGGAGGAGGGAGGGAGAGAGAGACAGAGAGAGACAGAGAGAGAGAGAGAGAGAGAGAGAGAGAGAGAGAGAGAGAGAGAGAGAGAGAGAGAGAGAGAGAGAGAGAGAGAGAGAGAGAGAGAGAGAGAGAGAGAGAGAGAGAGAGAGAGAGAGAGAGAGAGAGATTAAGAGATGGATTGAGTTTGTAGATGAAAAGTTTAGTATTAGCATATATTTGACCTAATGCATGGAAACGTAGTTTTTGCATGATTGTGTTCAAAATAAAAACAGAACAAAAAAGAGGAAACCCAAATAAATCGAGAGATGATGAGAAAACGAGGGGAATCTAATATTCAAAATTTGCATGGCATGAGAGAGAGAATGTAGCAAGCTGTAAGTCTACACCTCCTTCGCCCGCAGTCGCCTTCAACCACAAGACAGCACCAAGATTCCACCTACGATCAGCCAATGATGCCAACCCACTAGGCTAGCCTACACAACCAACCCACCGCTATCCTGCGTACCCCCACTCAACTGAACGAGCCCGCATAGTAGCCTATAGGCCCTAGTAAGCAGCCATAGGCCAATGACTACAGACCACCACCGTCAAGCGAACAACTTTGCCTGCAGCCAACACACGGCACGAGCAACGGAGCCTAGCCAAGCCTGACTGAGCGTCCAAAGACCTAGGCCCAGGGGCCTACTGGGAAGAAACAAGACAAGACGGAAACAGGGGCCTGCAAGTGAAAAGAGCATGAGAGTGAGAGTGTGAGAGAGCGAGTGAGAATGTGAGTTTAATTTTGCTAGGCCCACTAGAATAATGCATGCATAAACCATGTCCATGACTATTGTGTATATGATTTAAAAAACAAAAACAAAAACAAAATATTAGGAAAGATTCCCCAATTCTGCTCCTTCTCACGGGAAGTAGAAAAACAGTCAAACTCTGATCTCGAAAAAAAAAAAAAAAAAAAAAAAAAAAAGTTGCTTAATGTCTAATGTGAGACGGCGTGAGAACAGCAATTGTCGAACCGTATACCACATTCCTATCGCACGAAAGGTTTGGACATGTCCCGTGATGTAACTGTGTTGATGGAGCGCTTCAAAGTTTCAAGAAATGTAGTACAAACCGACACTTTTCTTGTCTGTGGTCTTAACATTTCAAGTCATTCAGCACCTTGCAATAGTGACGGAATCGCACAACCATCTTCAGTATTTCAGGAAAAGCACTTGTTCCTGCATATATGGTCCCAAAATATTCGGTCAAATTTTCCATCAGATGTTCGTGAATATGGATTGTGTATTGGCGAAACAGGACAGCGAAAATCCGCGGGTAAAGACGGGCATGCTCTCTGTGCATGCAGGACTTCACGTGTTCCTCCAAAGTCTCCACCACATCTCTGTATTTCAGATGCAGAATTTCCCTACATCCGAATTCAATAATCTGCAGAAATACTAACATTGGATATTCCACAGGGACCAGCTGGAAGAGATAAGGATGTACA
>CM065691.1:3575142-3587642 GCA_017654935.2 Phymorhynchus buccinoides | reverse complement strand
TTTCTAGTGTTGCAGCCAAAGGGATTAGACTGTACTGTCTTTTTTAGTGCTGCAGCCAAAAGGACTAGGTTGTCTTTTCTAGTGCTGCAGCCCAAGCGATTAATTTGTCTTTTCTAGTGCTGCAGCCAAAGGGATTAGGTTACACTGTCTTCTCTAATGCTGCAGCCCAAGGGATTAGGTTACACTGTCTTTCCTAGTGCTCCAGCCATTGGGATTAGGTTGTCCTTTCTAGTGCTGCAGCCAAAGGGATTAGGTTGAACTGTCTGTCATAGTGCTGCAGCCAAGTGTATGAGGTTTTCTATTCTAGTGCTGCAGCCAAAGGGACCATGTTGCACTGTTTTTTCTAGTGCTGCAGCCAAGTGGATTAGGTTTTCTATTCTAGTGCTGCAGCCAAAGGGACCATGTTGCACTGTCTTTTCTAGTGCTGCAGCCAAATGGATTAAGTTTTATATTCTAGTGCTGCAGCCAAAGGGATTATGTTGCACTGTCTTTTCTAGTGCTGCATTGCATGATAGTTTTTTGTGTTTGTTGTGTGTGTGTGTGTGTGTTCTCTCTTACTTTACGTTCTACATAAAAACACAATACATTGTTCTCTCTTACTTTACTTCTACATAAAACACAATACATTGTTCTCTCTTACTTTACTTCTACATAAAACACAATACATTGTTCTCTCTTACTTTACTTCTACATAAAACACAATACATTGTTATCTCACTTTACTTCTACACAAAACACAATACATTGTTCTCTCTTACTTTACTTCTACACAAAACACAATACACTGTTCTCTCTTACTTTACTTCTACACAAAACACAATACACTGTTCTCTCTTACTTTACTTCTACACAAAACACAATACACTGTTCTCTCTTACTTTACTTCTACACAAAACACAATACACTGTTCTCTCTTACTTTACTTCTACACAAAACACAATACATTGTTCTCTCTTACTTTACTTCTACACAAAACACAATACATTGTTCTCTCTTACTTTACTTCTACACAAAACACAATACACTGTTCTCTCTTACTTTACTTCTACACAAAACACAATACATTGTTCTCTCTTACTTTACTTCTACACAAAACACAATACATTGTTCTCTCTTACTTTACTTCTACACAAAACACAATACACTGTTCTCTCTTACTTTACTTCTACACAAAACACAATACATTGTTCTCTCTTACTTTACTTCTACACAAAACACACATACACTGTTCTCTCTTACTTTACTTCTGCACAAAAAACAATACACTGTTCTCTCCCTTTAAAAAAAATCAAAGCCATGTGAACTGATCCTGAGTTTGGGTACATAAAATAATAACTTTTTTTTCTAAGAGTAACAACCGCTTTTCTTTCTTGTCTGATTAAACATTAATATTAATTCCCCCCCCCCACCCCCACCCCCCCCCCCCCCCCCCCTCCCCCCCCCCCCCCACACCCCCCCCTGGGGCTTTTTCCCCACACCCCCCCTCCCCCCCCACCCCTATTACACCCCACCCCCCCCCCCCCACCTTTTTTCCTGCTTTTCTCTAATTATCTAGTACTTTTCTTAAAGTTTGTTTTTTAAGTTTCTTTTCTTTTTATATCATTATTTTTTCAAATTGTATTATCCCCCCCCCCCCTCACTGACAATCAATATACAAAGGGACGAGTGTACATGCAAATGAACATGCAACATATAAATGAAAGCCAACACACACAATCAAAACCGACACACAGACGAAGAAATAAACAAAACAAACCGAACCCGTTTCTTCATGTTGTCTGTCTTTTTCCTTTGTCTCTTTCCCCTCTGTCTTGTCGCTTCTTGATCTTCTCTATCTCCCCTTCATTGTTTGCTTCTCTCAGTATGTGTCCAGTCCGTCTTTTTTTTTTTTTCTTCTGCACTTTGATCTCAAGGAGATCCCTGGTTTTATTTTTGTTTTGTTTTGTTTTACCTGTTATATTAAATTGGGTTGTTTTTGTTTTTGTTTTTTTAACGAATTCCGCATCAGGTCTTTTTTTTTCCCCTCTCTCTCTCATTTACCTTTACTTACAATAACACAATACTACAATAACGATAACAAAGCACAACAAGGGAGACCAGAGGGACTCCGAGAGAAGAGATAGAAAATACTGTGACAAACAATCGCGCGCGCGCGCGCGCGTGTGTGTGTGTGTGTGTGTGTGTGTGTGTGTGTGTGTGTGTGTGTGTGTGTGTGTGCGTGTGTGTGTGTCAGTTGAATGTGTGTGTGTGTGTGTGTGTGTGTGTGTGTGTGTGTGTGTGTGTGTGTGTGTGTGTGTGTGTGTGTGTGTGTGTGTGTGTGTGTGTGTGTGTATGTGTTAATCTGATAAAAATATATTTGATTTTTTCCGAATTTCTAAATTGAGTTCAAATATATGTTGTACTACAAATGTTTGTCCTGTTTTCTTTGCTCTGCTAATGCTCATTTTCCCAATAAGTATCATGTGATTTATCGAATCCCTCTCTAGTTTGGTTAGATCATCTCTATTCATTCCAAAAAGTACTTCAGCTACGGTTAGTCTAATAGGTTTTCCAATAATACCATAAACTAACGCGCCCACATCTTTCCAGAACGTGTTTATCATTGGACAGTGGAAGAAAAAGTGTTCCACGTGGTCAACTTCATCCGAACAAACATCACACTTATTGCTTTCTACTAATTTCATTTTATGTAAGAGAATGTTGGTTGGGTAAATGTTATGAAGGATTTTCCATTGCAGTTCGTGTAGTCTGACCTCCTTAGTGCATGATCGTGCAGTTAACCAAATACTGTCATCGATTTTAATGTTAAGTTTTCTGTTCCAGAAGTTGGCACCACTAGGGATTATATATTCTGGTTTTCTATTATCAAGTATTTTCTTTATGACTTTTGGAGCTGCTTTGAAAAAGCGGGCATCGCATTCTGGGGTATTTGTGTTATCTGTTCTGTTTTCGATATTTGTGATCCACTGCAGCCAAAGAGCCGGAATTGCATTTATTAATGCGTTAAATTCAAAAACTGTGCTTGCACTTATGTATCCTAACTTTATTTCTAATTCTTCCAAATTCAGTAATCTTCTTTCGTTTAAGTTTACTATATCTTTTATATGAATTATGCCGTTATCAGTCCATTTTTTAAAACATAATATGCTGCCTTTGTATTTGATTAAATGATTGTAGAATAATTGTTGTTCCATAACGTTATTTTGAGTTACATCTTCCATATTTGTATGGCATTTATTATTTAAATATATTGCTATTACTTCCTTCCAAAAATCGTTTTCAATATCGATCATATTTATGATATCGCGTGCCCTGCAGTGTATTGAAAAGATGTAGTTATCTGGATATATTTTATTGAAATGTATTTTGGGGATGATGCTCCAATTTTCATCAGTCGCGTGGAACAATCTTCCTGCCCATTGCAAGTAAAAAGATGTTTGTAGATCAACTACGTTCGTCATCCTTATCCCCCCTGCATTGTAGTCTGATTCCATAACCCTCCGTTTTACCTTTTCAAATGCTTTTCTGTTGCTGAATTTTCTTTGCCATATAAATTTATACAATAATCTATTTATGTTAATTAGAACATGTTCAGGGATTCCGATTGCCTGCATTACATAAATTAGCTGACTTATCAAGAAGGTCTTAACTACAAGAATTTTGCCATGGATACTTATATCTCTTTTATTCCAGTTATGTATCTGTCTTTGCATAGATTTTACTCTTTCTTTCCAATTTTCTTCAATGTTTCTAGCCATCGTGTCTCTTTCAAAATATATTCCTAGTATTTTTATTCTGTCGACCAATGGAAACGGAAGGTTATGTTCTGGTAGTTGTCTACCTAGCCTTAAAGCTTTGCTTTTATTCACATTTAGTTTCAAACCAGAGAAGGATTGAAATGATTTCAGAATATTAAATGACCTTTCCATGTCTTGTCTGTTTTTCAAAAACATAGTTGTGTCGTCCGCCAGTTGTTGTATTTTTAAGTTATGTTGCAATGTGTGGAAGTTTGTGTGTATGCCAACTATATCAGTTTCTTATTTTTGTCGCAAGAATTTCAACAGCAAGGACGAAGACCAGAGGTGAGAATGGACAACCCTGCCTGATACCACAGTTAACCTCAAATGGTTCAGACAACCAACCCCCATGATTGACACAACTTTGATTATTGTTATTTAGCACTGCTACCCATTTCTGAAAGTTGGGCCCAAAACCAAACATTTTAAAAACATGCAACAGATAAGATTTAGAAACAGAATCGAAAGCTTTGGAAAAATCGACTGCTAATAAATATCCCGCATTACCGGTTTTGTTTATGTAATTTACAGCGTCATCAATTGTTCTCAATACTGTGGCTATATTTCGTCCTTTTATATACCCCACTTGGTCTGGACTAACAATATTATCAATAACATTTCCTAGCCTTAGAGCCATAACTTTTGCTAACATTTTATAATCCGAATTGGTTAGCGTGATTGGTCTCCAATTCCCTAGTCTTTCCCTATCCAAATCTGGCCCCTTATGGATCAAAACTATAACACCCTGTCTCTGCGTAAAGGATAGCTCTCCTTGGTTATACGATTCAACAAACGAATTAGTTACTACACTTCCTACTTTCTTCCAAAAAAATTTCAATAATTCTATGGGTAGGCCATCACAGCCTGGAGCCGAGCCGTTTTTCATACACTTTAGGGCAACTAAAGAAACTATTCCTTCACATAAATCCGCTTGATTCCCATCTAGTTTTGTGAAAGCCTCGTCTTGCATAAAATGATCTGCAGCGTCACTAACATTTAGAGATTCTGTGCGCTGGTTGTATAATTGTTTGTAAAAGGTTACCTGTTCTTTCATTATTTCATTTTGATTTGTAATTACCTCACCCGTGTCTTTTGACAATCTTGTAATTATCTTATTTTTGCTTCGCGCCTTGGTTGCATGATAGTTGCTTAATGTCTAATGTGAGATGGCATGACCATAATAATTTGAAGATTGACATGCTAACACTGGGAATTCTACGGGATCAATCTAGTCAGTATAAGAATGTATCTCCCTACTGCTGTTTCTTCCTGATGTCTTCCAGAGTCTTCTGATAATTACCGTTTTCACCCAAGCTCTCTCTCTCTCTCTCTCTCTCTCTCTCTCTCTCTCTCTCTCTCTCTCTCTCTCTCTCTCTCTCTCTCTCTCTCTCTCTCTCTCTCTCTCTCTCTCTCTGCCTATGGTGGACAGAGTGACGCTTTCCAGTCGCGAAGGGTTGCAATTGTCGAACCATATTCCTATCGCACGGAATGTATGCACATGTTCCGTGATGTAATTGCTGTTGTTGGAGCGCTTCACATTTTCAAGATATGGAGTACAAACTGACACTTTTCTTGTCTATAGTATTAACATTTCAAGTCTCTCAGCACCTTGGATTAGTGACGGAATCGCACAACCATCTTCAGTATTTCAGGAAAAACACTTGTTCTGAATATCCCAAAATATTCAGTCAAACTTCCATCAGATCTCCGGGAACATTGTTCATGTATTGGCGAAGCAGCTCAGCGACAATCCGCGTGTACAGACTGGCATGCTCTCTGCTCATGCAGAACTTCACGTGTTTCGTCAAAATGTCTGCCAGATGTTTGTATTCCTTACACAGAATGTCCGTACATCCGCTTTCAATAAACTGGAGAAATACTAACATTGGATATTCCACAGGAAACAGTTCAAAAAGATAAGGATGTACAATGTCTGTCAGCTGACTGATGTCTCTCTGGATGTCTTCCAAAGTCTTTTGCGAATGGCTGTGTCCATGTAACCTTTGTCTCTGTCTCTGTCGGACAGGGTGGCGACTGTCAGTCGTCCAGCGTTCACGTACCCAGCCTCGGACTATATGCCACATGCCTATGGCACGAAACCTCAGTGGAGTTCTGCGTGGATCAGTGCTGAACGTGTTCACCAAAGACCTGAAGAAAGGCAACAGTAGCAGAGCATTCTCTTTTGTACTGCGAAATTTCCTAATCAGCAGCAAAACATCCTCCGGGATTTCAGATTTCTTTCCTTGGAACATGGTGATATTGTTTGTTTCTATCAAAATCGGTCTGACAGAGTGACGATAAAAAACGCACCCCAAGCAAGTCAGAAATTACCAACTGACTCAACCGACTGCTTCAATGAGAAATGTGCAGTTGAGCTGCGCTCAAGCCGGTGAAGCTAACCAACTTGTTCACGAGAACAGTTCTTGCACGTTGTTGGTTTTTTAAATCAAAAGTAATCACAATGGGAAATAGGTGACTACCGCGTTCTCAGTTGACATATTAATACTCTCTTGAGATTTTTTTTCTGAACACATCAAATGTCCCATTTCGGAACAGTCACTTTCCTCTGGTTTCCTAGAAATCAAACCGTTAAAACGGCGATTCCACCTTGGCGGAGATGCCGGAGAGTGAAGCCATTTTGGATTGGGTGGATGGAGGCCAATTCCACTGTGGTTGAAGCGTTGTCTTTTTTGTAGTGCAGTAAAGATGGAGCTATTTCCTTTGTTGTGAGCGAAAGTCCTTTAGATAAACTGTATAAAATATATTAAAAAGGTTATAAAAAGGCTTGTATTCTAAAACATTCGTGCAAACGATTTGGTCTAAGCTCAGTCGGACATTAGAAAAGAGACGACACAAGCCTCTTTCAGTGAAATAATTTGACGTCCAGCACCTCCGCCAAGGAGGAATCGCTGATTTCACGGTTTGATTTCTTTGAAACCAGAGCAAAGTGATTTCTGCAAAGGGTGTTTTCCTGGTGGTCTCGACGTGTTTCCTACAAAGACCCATCCGTCAGGGTGTTCCTTTAAGGAGTGATTCTCCTGCCAGTGCACTTCTACAACGACATCATGACCAGACGTGAAATGCAATTGCGTCTATCAAACAATGGTGGTTTATGATGGTCAAGAAGACATTTCTTATTTCCCATACCTGACAAAGAAGAGGGAGATTAACAGTATCCAAAAAGGATACACATATGTATGAAACCGACCTCTCAAAAGTTAGAGCATTTCAAATGCAATTGATATTAACCCCTTGACCGCCACAAACGTATTACGTACTGACCTGATGACATCACTGATATGCCGGCCTTTGCTCTAACGCAGTCAAGAGAGTAATATCCCCAGACTATTTTGCCAGATTGGCTCTATCAGTTATCTTTTTCATGACACGATGCGCCCAATGATTTGGTCTTTAATTGTCCCTGGCAATCAAGGGTTAAGCGCACAAAACCAGTTGGTGTTTGATCTATGTTCAAAATAACATAACGAGTGCTAGTTTAGTTGTTGTTTTCCTCCTTGTTAGGGAGGTAATGGCAGAACCCAGCCAAGGACAGCTGTTTCCCATCCTATGTTTTGATCGTGCACATGCATGTTTAAACATGCTCGTATTTACAGTTGTACATAACTACAGTACAAAACAGGGTGACCCCAGTCATCCTCTATGCGAGTTGCTGCAGGGACTGACGTCTGGAAGATCAGGGCGGCTGATTAGTTTCAGCGCCAGAACAGACAGGTTTCAGCGGTCCTACCTCCCAACTGCAGTGCGCCTGCTCAACATCCCTCGTTGAAGGTCGTGTGAGGAACATGCACAAAAACCGCGTCCAAGGTGGGTTGCTTAGAAGGACGCTACGGGACGTTCCGCGGGGGAACTCCAGGGCAACATCCTGTGTTTAGCAACTGTTCTTTTATGTGTCCTGTCTGGTTAGGGTTGGGGGTAGTGCTTGGTGAGTGTTAGGGTATAGGGAATGTGTAAATAAAGGTATATAACACGGGGATAAATACTAGTAGAGAGAGAGGCCCACGGAGACTAAAGGGCCAGCCACACGTCCACTAAAATTGTACGACTGTATGATACGATTCGATCGCGTGGTCTTCAAGTACAAATGTGATTCGCGCTCCGAGATCACGTGATCGAATCGTATTGTACAGTTGTACGATTTTAGCTGACACGTGGCTGGCTCTTTAGAGAGACGGAGAGAGGTGAAGCAAAAACTGAAGTAATTTATGAATTTTACACCCTTTTTCGCAAGAACTGTGTGTGAATTTATTATACTTCAATAGACTCTCGGCAGTCCTTTTGTGACATAAAATTGTGCTGTTGTTTGTTGTTGCTGTTGTTGCTGTCTTGGTTGTTGCAACTATAGTAATTTGTGTCACCGTTGTTGTTTTTTCTATCACAATATGATCCTCGGAAAGAAGTGCTGTAAGACTTCTGTGTGTTTGTTGGTAGTACCACTGTATTGTTGTTGTTGATTTGTATTGCTTGTCCCTTTATGTATTTATTGATTGATTGATTTAGTTGTTTATTTACCTTTCTATTTATTTATTTACCTTTCTATCTATATTTATTTACTTGTCTATTTATTGATTGATTTATTCCATTTATTGATTGATTTATTCCATTTATTGATTGATTTATTCCATTTATTTATGTATTTACTTGTCGATTTATGTATTAATTTATGTATTCATTTATTGACGTGTTTATCTGTTTCTTTCTTTCTTTGTTTTATTTATTGATTTCTTTATTTAATTATTTATTGTTTGATTGACTGATTTATTTATACATTTTTGGTGTTTATTATTATTACTTTTCCCAGTGTTCGAAAAGGGGTTATGGTTGCATTGTAATGTACGGGATGGTAGCCTTCACAGATAAAACAATTCATAAGAGAAAAAATAGACATACAGAGACAAACGAGCGACATGTATAAATAAATATGAAGATAGACAGAGACAGAGAGACAGGGATGGAAGAGACAGGATAAACAATGATAAGAAAGAAAAGAAGGTTGGACATACTAAAACAGGCAAATTATGCAGACAGACACAGACACAGTTTGAGAAAACACAATTGCTAGGATCGAGGAAGGCGGTCCAGAGAACAAGACAGGCTCTCAGAGATACGTATACGTAAGAGAATCAATGAGACCGACGGACTATCAAGTCAGACAGACAGACACTCACAGACACACACGCGCGAACACACAGAGAGAGAGAGAGAGAGAGAGAGAGAGAGAGAGAGAGAGAGAGAGAGAGAGAGAGAGAGAGAGAGAGAGAGAGAGAGAGAGAGAGAGAGAGAGAGAGAGAGAGAGAGAGAGAGTGAGAGAGAGAGTGAGAGAGTGAGTCAGTCAGACAGACAGACAGAGAGAAACGATTCGGCGGATACATGTATATAGGCACGCATGCAAATGGAAACACAGACTGAAAGAGATGGTGGTAAAATATGATTGTTTTTAATGTTAAGATTTAAGACACACGATCAAAGAAAGTGTGTCATCAAACAGATACATTGCGTGAGTGAAATTGAAAGCCATTTTATTAGTCAATTCTACCATGATGCTTTAATATTTAAAAACAAATATATTATGTCACATAACCTTTGGTTCTTTAAATGGTGGATTGCCATTATAAAAAGACATCCACGAATCTTATCCACGTATTAAATGAGTAAAATAAAATAAAATAAACATTTAAAAACAGAGTAATCGTTGCTGTGAAAAATCGAATTAGGTTGTTTAGATGGGGGGTTTTCCAATGTAAGGAAACTGTGAGCATTGAAAGGTGTTATCTATAATTAGTAAAACATAAAGTATGATTACATGCCATGTTCTACTTGCACGACGTACGTAATGTTTTTGTGTGTGCAAACAACATGCTCGCTTTCATTTTTGTTGGATTATTTTGGTTTAATAAAGAGGGTGGCGGATGGGTACAATTTTTAAGTCTTTATTAAACCTCGTCATTTTGAACTAGATACGGCCACAATAACATCCTCGACCAAACACAGTTCATTCATTACCAAAAACATAATGAATAGTTTTATTGATCGATTATGGCCTTTCACGGAAATCACTGTGGGATCATGTCTTAACATTTCAACATGCACACATACACGAACGCGCGCGCGCAGGCGCACGCACACGCACGCACACACGCACGCACGCACACGCACACACACACACACACACACACACACACACACACACACACACACACACGCATACACACACACACACACACACACACACACGCACACACACACACACACACACACACACACACACACACACACACACACACACACACACACACACACACACACACACACACACACTGACGAACACTCTATTCCGTCCAAAGATGGACCTGGGTTTGGATTTAAATGTCTACATAAAGTCTTTTAGAAGAATCGACTGATTTTCAATTTTGATTTTAATAAAATCTATAAAAACAAACATAGAGAAACAAACAAGGAACACCAGGTTTAAAAAGAATGAAAAGCTGGCAAAAACGCAGAGCCAGTACAACTTGAAAGAACCAAACGAAATAATTTCTGAAGTTGCCTGTCTCCCGGTTTCTGTCTCTGTATCTCTGTAGTTGTCCTTATCTTTGCCTGTCTCTCCATCTCCAGATCTCTTTGCTTCTCTCTCTGTCTCTGACTGTCTCGCTCCTTCCTCTAAAGTCCTTAGTCACTCTATCTCTATTTCTGTCTGTGTCTGTCTGTCTGTCTGTCTGTTCTTTGTGACTGTCCATCTGTCTCATTGTCTCTGCGTCTCTCTCGTTCCATCTATGTCCCTGACTCTCCCACTCCTTCTGAGGTCACCTGTCTGTTTCTGTCCCTGTCCGTCTGTGTCTTTGACTGTCTGTCCGTTTCTTCCGTCTGTCCGCCCGTCCATCTGTCCCTCCGACTCCATCTCTCTCATCTCTCTCAGTCTGTCTCCGTCTCCTACTCCGTGTGAAACGCTCTCCGTATGTATGGTTGTCTTTTCTTTCGGTTTGTCAGTCTCTCTATCCATCTGCCTGTCCGCCTCCACCTCTCCCTCTCCCTCTCTCTGCCCGTCTCTGTATCTGTCAATCTCTGTTGGTGGTTTGATCTGGGTTCCGGAAGTTCTTGGTCACTAGTACAGCACCTGGCAGTATTGACGTAAGCGCTCAGCCATTTGGACAACATCTGGGTCAGGATTAGGACTCCTCCTTTTGATAACAATCACTTCAAAACGTTGCATCAATCCTTTCATCAAGTCACGGCCAAATCGGCCTGTGTATCTGCGAAAAAGGGCGGCGAAAACCTTCGGGAACAGGGAGACAGAGGATTGGCAAACCAACATGTTTTTTGTAACGTGCGTTTCTAATTGATACACCAGGTTAAACCACACTACCCAGGCAAGGTCAATACACGTCACGCGCAGACTGTTGAGAAATGTCAACTGTGGGTCTAAAGTTGTGTTAGGGATGCGCATATTTTCAAGTTCATAAGTTACATTTTTCTTGATGCGTTCCAGACTTTTCGGATGACCATGTTCCTCGACATGTGCTCTGCTCCTGTGCGGGGCAGAGGCCAGTTTCTCAGCAGTGAAGGTCGCGGAGAAAGGTCGAAAATATCGTGCCATGAAGAACATGCCCGTGGAGCGAAAGGCCATGGAGTGTCTGCTTGGGCATTCGGGGACGATGGTGTCCACGAACGTGTCTATCTGGTGTCGTAACATTCGGATCTTGAGGGGGTCCGCGATCCATTTCAAGGGATGTATGCTCTTCTTCTCAATATCGTTGATAACCGCGAACATGGTTTTCCGTTCTGTCGACATGATTATAGTAGGCAATAAATGGAGACTCACACCTCTAGTGCTGAAAATACGTCTGATTGTATAAATGCTTTGTGGTGATGCTATCCGAGATTATGATCCGCTTTCTGTCGTGTTTAAAGAGCTAGCGTTGGCACAATCACATAACGCACACTGCGTTCACCTCTGCTGTTTGAAACACCACTTGGCTGCATAGGTCGCTGCAGACTACAAAACCACGTTCATATCCCACCAGTCCAGAGAGTAAAACGCGAAACGCAAAATGTCCTCCCAGAAGCCGCTAGAGTTAGAATCCAATTTGTTGTGACAATTTGTTGGTGCACTCAATGTATGATTTTTAACTTCTTCTTTTTTTCAACGACGAAATTCAGGAAGTGTATTTAAAGACACACTGACCCACCACGATTAAGTCCCTTGTTTTTCTTTTCTTCTGGGTAAATGTGACCCGCATGCAGGTCCCCCAACTTCAAATTGAGGTTGCTCTTTAAAATTATGTTTAGTTTTGAATTTGGGGGCATTTATATGGGTGCCAAACCTGGTCAAAAGGGAAAACACATAAAACCCGTGATTTTGGCGCGTGATCTGGTGGGTCTTTAATGACCATGCATAGTCAGTCTTTACAGTGATGGGTTCTCAATGAAGCTTCAAAATCAGTTCAGGGGTTGGGTGGAGATGGGGTGGGGGGAGGTGTCTGTCTTTTCACGTGCTCTGCGTATTTTAAAAAATGTATCATTATTTGTATTTGTAGTATACAGGGTTGCGTTTCAAGAAATGGCGTTCTGCACGTCTCAAGCGCTCTTGTTATAGCTTCCCGGCAATGACACTTGGTTGCGCACGTATGTCCAAATATAATTGTATTAGTTTGTGTTCATGCATATGACTTAGTAACCACTCTTTCA
>CM065691.1:3567642-3570142 GCA_017654935.2 Phymorhynchus buccinoides | reverse complement strand
GTGTGCATTGTGACAGATTGTCATTCACTGCTTGTATTGTATTATTTGGTTGTGATGAAAATTACAGAGTAGACGAAGGTTTATCTTTTATTTTGCTACAAGCAAAATACTTTGTTTATATATGTCGTATCAATGAAATAAAACCTACATTGCCTGTGTTTTTAGGACAATGGTAAACCTATGGCGATATTTTTTCACGCCAGAGGGCAGTCAATGCACTAGGGGCTTATCACGCGATTTTCTTACTTGGGCGTAGTGAGAGAGAGAGTGATGGTAGGACCACTCACTGTCTCTCTCTCTTTCTTTCTCCCCAACTAATAATATAGAGAGGATTAGCCCCACACGAGCGTCATGCCCTCTGGCGTGAAAAATATCCCACTAAGTCTCTCATTGATACACTTAAAGAAGGTTGATAGATATGTACACCAGCTGGACATGCTTCAGGATAAATTTAATACAAAGTGGTTACCATATAACTCACTCTTAGCATAACGCTGTCATTACTATTAGTGTTTGAGGAATGGCTGTTACAATAGGGAAGTGGGCTGTGCTGGATCTGTATCAAAATCGCTACTGCTGTCATTTTTGAAAAAAAAAATCATTTCAGCGCTTATTTGACTGCTTTGGTGTTTAAAAAAAAAAATTATGTCAAATCTGTAAACATATTTATTTTAAGAAAAGATAATTGCATAACAATAATGAACATACTATTATTATATCACAACCTGTTCTGTTGATCTGACAGCGAAAATAATTACTTGTATGAATAAAGAGAGTGAGAATGATGGGGGGGGGGGGGGGGGGGGGCAATGGGTGAGTGGGTATATAAATGTAAAATAAACCCCTATTAGCATGTAATGTATCCTTGTAGACTTTGATTTGTAGGTATTATGTTTGTACATGAAAAAGATGAAGTTGTATGCATATGTAAACACTATGCCTATTTGCTCAATTGTCGATGTTATGGCATAGTTGGATTGTTAATAAGCTGTTCATACTTATTGATGATGTTTGCATTCATTTTTGTTTGAATGTGCAAATCATTGGAGAAAAGAGAACCTTCTTTGCAAGGGGCCCAAAAAAAAAAAAATAAAAAAAAGTTTGAAGACTGATGTCTTTCTTGATGTGCACCAGAGTCTTCACCGGCTGGCCTTGTTGCTCAGACAGTTTGTGCTGAACACAGTTTGAAGACTGATGTCTTTCTTGATGTGCACCAGAGTCTTCACCGGCTGGCCTTGTTGCTCAGACAGTTTGTGCTGAACACAGTTTGAAGACTGATGTCTTTCTTGATGTGCACCAGAGTCTTCACCGGCTGGCCTTGTTGCTCAGACAGTTTGTGCTGAACACAGTTTGAAGACTGATGTCTTTCTTGATGTGCACCAGAGTCTTCACCGGCTGGCCTTGTTGCTCAGACAGTTTGTGCTGAACACAGTTTGAAGACTGATGTCTTTCTTGATGTGCACCAGAGTCTTCACCGGCTGGCCTTGTTGCTCAGACAGTTTGTGCTGAACACAGTTTGAAGACTGATGTCTTTCTTGATGTGCACCAGAGTCTTCACCGGCTGGCCTTGTTGCTCAGACAGTTTGTGCTGAACACAGTGCAGTTCCTTAGCGATGTAAGGTTGGAATATGTGGACCATTAACCATGCGCATTGAGCGACACGGCCAGGACGTATATAGTTGGGCATGTGGGTTTCAGGGCGCCCAATGTTGTCTTCATGTGGCCGTGGTGTCGACACTTCACAATATGTTTGAGGTCGACATGCTTTGGGTGGTTGTTCTTAATTAAAGTCACCAAACCGCGCGAACCTGGTGAGGTAGGCGGGTTTACTACTCTCAGAAAGGGTGATGCTTGCAAAGGGTAAGTACCACGAGCGAAGCGCTTTGCTGCGATTATCTTTTTTGCAATGACAATTACACGATATTTTTAATGACCTATTTTTTAACAATTAATTTACCAGTACAAATATGAAAAGTAGAAGAAAACATACAGTACTGTTTGTATTGTATTGCGCTATATCATGTTTCTTTTCTGATCGCATAGACTCGTCTCTGTAACGTTCGGTCCAATCCAAACTAGAAAAGGCATCGCTACTAGTTTTACCTAACATACTCACAGGGTGTGTTTGTATGTGTCAACAAAAAGCCTGTGACATTTAGTCTTTCTGGAGTCACTGAAAAACAAATGATATTGACAGATGACTGGCAGTGAACTGGGCGCCCTAAGCTGCTCAATGGCAACATGCCCCTCTAATGCCAAGGGAGAAAAGAAGAGAGACGACGATATATGTTCATGGATTCTAAAGTGTCAGTTGTCTTTCAACTTGATGTCCTTCAAATCCCCCAAAGTGACCACTCCATCTGGAAACATACAATTCAGCATGGAACGATATACGTTTGGTTCTTCCTGAAATGTCTGTACACACCCACCACGAAGTCTGCTTGCGGTCACCAATTGATCGTCCCTCCTTTTAAATTCCAAGGCATCTAGGATTGCCCGC
>CM065691.1:3530142-3562642 GCA_017654935.2 Phymorhynchus buccinoides | reverse complement strand
AGTAACTGGCGGGCCAAATGCATCTCGAGAGTTAGCACGAGGACGCTATATGCATTGCTGATCTGGAACTCAATCTGTTTGCCTGTATACTCCTGAACAACACGTCTGACATACTCCATCGGAGATGGGTTTATAGCATTCCGTTGCTGGGACGTTCTGTGTCGATCGTTGTTGTTACGACGGAGCGTTTCGCCTGGGTCACCCGTTGTCTGTTTATCGGCTGACACTTGCTTCCTGAGCATGTCTGTGGGCATGTCGAGGTGAACGAACATGTTCATCGCTGCTGCACGGATTTCTCTCCGAAACAGATCAATGTCCCAAACGGCGTGGGTTTGAACAGCATGCATAGCAGCGTTTGGAGTCGCTTTGCTTCTGATTTTCTCCCTAAGGAGTGCTTCAGTTTGTCCAATGTCTTTCCACTTATCAGAAAGCATAGTTTTCTCTGTCCGGCATTCTGATGTCAGTGTTGTCTTTTCACAGTTATCCGATGCCATTATAATAATATTATATTCATGAAATACGACAATGTTCTGTCTGTCTGTCTGAATTGCCCGGTGCCTATACTTCTGTTCCTCACACATACACGATTGTCACGTGTCTGTCTGTCTGTCTGAGCCTATTATATTGTGTAGGGCACCGCTGTTTCACTCTTCAATGCTTCCAGAACCACACACTATAGTTTGATCAGATCCAGGCCGAATACTACACTAGCTCAGTTGTCTCGGTTCTATATAAAAGGCAATACCAGATCACGTTTCAAAGTTCGTTGCATCCACGCGCGTGTCTCTTTTCCTTTCCAGTGAGCTGATGTCAATGAACAAGTCGTATACCCGTGCGGTGAGTTGACGCTATTTGTAAAACGTGGTGGATTTCGCTCCAGATGTCACCACACAATATCCGTTGTTGTCTCTGTGTTTGTCCTTCTGTCTGTCTGTCCAACCATCTATCTGTCCGTTTACTTGTCGACTGAGATGCAGATTAACACCCCATCACTGTTTCAGTTCTTTCCTCTTTTTCAATGTTGCCTTTCTTACTACACGTAAACCTCTATCGTGTTCTATATTTAACGTTGAATTGCATCCATCTACTACTACTATTACTACTATTACTACTATTACTACTACTACTACTACTACTACTACTAATAATAATAATAATAATAATAATAATAATAATAATACTGCTGCTGCTGCTGCTGCTGCTGCTGCTGCTGCTGCTACATTGAAACAAAGGAAAATATGCATTCGGTAATAGAAGAAGAGAAGGGCAGGACTGAAAAAACTGGAACAAAACTAAGAAAGTGAAGGGTGTTACTCTGCATGCTTGCCTACATGACTTGTCTGGTCTGTCCTTAAAGACCCCCCACGTCACGTGTCGCATTCCCTCTTATGCTTGGAAGATTAGATGCTTGAGCAGCTTGCCTGGAATGTGCGCTATATAAGTTTTCTTGTATTATTATTTTATTATTAAGATGTCTTAAGATTTCTTACCAGCTATAAGAGGGAAACACGTGAAAACCGTGCTTTTGACACGTGACGTGGTGGGTCTTTGAATGTGGGCCCTGACGGATGCGTTTTTGCAAACATACACGTCGAGATCACCAGAAAGACAGCATTTTCAAGGATCGGAACACTCACTTTGCTCTGGTTTCTTGGAAATTAAACCGTCAAAACGGCGATTCCTCCTTGGCGGAGATACCGGAGAGAGTAGCCATTTTGGATGGGGTGGGTGGAGGACACTCAGAGTGGTTGAACCTTGTTCTTTTTTGTAGTGCAGTAAAAACAAAACAAATTGAAGCTATTTCATTTGTTGTGAGCGAAACACCTTTAGATAAACTGCATAAAACATTTAACATTAAAGTAAAAAGGCTTGCATTGCGAAAATTTCGTGCAAACAATTTGGTCTAAACTCAGGCGGCAATTACAAAAGAGACGACACACGTCTTCTCTTTCAGTGAAATAATTTGACTTCCAGCACCTCCGCCAAGGAAGAATCGCCGATTTGACGGTTTGATTTCTAGGTAACCAGAGCAAAATGAGTGTTGCGATCTCTGTAAAGGGTGTTTTCATGGTGATATCGACGTGTTTCTTGCAAACACTCATCCGTCAGGGTCCACCTTTAAGTTTGGGGCAACAGTTTAAAAGCCTTAATGTGCATAGTGTAAGCCCACCGGTGTAACAGAAAGTGCAAAATCAATATTGTGCTACGCAAAACTAGTTGGTTAAATGCTAATAAAAAAAGCATTAAAAAGCATTGCACTGAGACATTTAGAATAGTGGCTATCCGTTGAGTTGCATAGTTTCAAAAGATTATTATTTTAGGCAAACAGTCTCTGGTTTGGTTTTCCTCTCTTTCTATCAGCATTTCTGTAGTCTCTGGGCGACTCTCTCTCTCTCTCTCTCTCTCTCTCTCTCTCTCTCTCTCTCTCTCTCTCTCTCTCTCTCTCTCTCTCTCTCTCTCTCTCTCTCTCTCTCTCTCTCTCTCTCTCTCTCTCTCACTATCTCTCTCTCTCTCCTCTCTCTCTCTGAAAACAACAACAACACACACACACACACACACACACACACACACACACACACACGCACGCACACGCACGCACACGCACACACACGCACACGCACGCACACGCACACGCACACGCACGCACACACACACACACACACACACACACACACACACACACACACACACACACACAACTTCAACACTTTCACAACGCATAGCAAAGCTGTACATGAACTACACCTTGATCGAGTTCAACTGGTTCAAAGGAATCTCCCCACGTGGAAACAAAGCACGCATCAGGGAATACTTGATGTCCATCTCCTCCTCACAGCTCGGTAGCCAGTCCTGGGGTCCGCTGGCGGTCACCTGGCGACTTGCCCTCCTGTGGGACAGGGTACTGAAGTCGACTGACCACAACCGTCCTTGGTTCAAGCCGTAACAGTAACCGTGGAACATAATCCCTGACAACAGACTGTGCTGGTTGAGAGACTTATTTGTCTCGAGTATCTGGTAAACCAAATGCAGTTCTAGAGTTTCCCTCAACAAGCAGTATTCTTGGATCATCAGACACTCTGCGAGGTTAGTGGCGCACGTTTCCGAACAGTGTTTTATTTTGTGAAAATGCTCCAAAGCTGCCACGATGGAATGTATTCTACCACTCCGCAGTTCTGACGCACCCTGATGATCGTTGTCGTTACCAACGCCACAGGACGTTTTGCTTCGGTAACCCGCTATCTTCTGTTCCTGTTTAATAGCGGATACTCGCTGTTTTAGCGTGTCCATAGGAATGTCCATGTGTACGACCATTTCCATCGTTGCTGAACGAATGACTCCAAGGTTCATAGTAATGTCCCAAAGGAATCCGTGTTTACTTACTCGCATTTCGGGATTTGCGATCCTTTTGTTTTCAATTTTCTCCCAAAGCAGGGTTTCGGTTCGCTCGAGGCTTTTCCAGTTATCCGAGTCCATTATTTTGTCTTTCCAGTTTTCAGACGTCATCGTTTCTGTCTGATCCTTACAGTGGATGGTTTAACACCGTTTGCTCTCTTCGGGGATTTCTGAATGATCAACCTTTCTGTTGTCTCTCATCATTCAAGCACTACTTTGGTTCAGTGCAGTCAGTAACAATGGAAACGGAATACTTGTTTCATCCTTGACAGGTTTCTACCATCACAGATAAGTTCACTTAAATCAATGTTGTACATTTTGTATTGATTGCACGCTTCATTCAAAACAAGGTGAGTTTCGCTCAGAATGTTACCATGTCAACTCAGTCGTTGTACGTCTGTTCCAAACTCTGTCTGTGTGTTAGCCTGTTTGATGTGTATTTCTCCTTTAGCAATATGCCATGCTTCTTCTTCTGCGTTCCCAAACCGTATGGCCATAATGGGTAAAGCACGTATGTGTCCGGTTTTCAGATTTCACTGGTCTCCCCACTGCGTATAGCCAGCACATTATGATTTCGGAGGAGCTCAAAGGAGTAACATTATTTGGAAGATGTTTGATTCAAAGAGAGTGGCAGATTAGGGTTAGTTACAAGCACATAACTTCCAGAAGGTGGGGGACTATTTTTATGAAAGATCCCCCTGTATCCCCCAGTATTTCCACGGGGAGAGACTCGTGGAGGGAGCGGTGTCGTCCAGCTCCCCGTATGGAGGCACGAGGCATCCACCCACTGCCCCAATGGCCTACCCTGAAACTTATTTTCTGAATCTCCCCGAGGCATCTTGGGAGCGCAAGCAGTTGCAACCTTTCATGCATTGAATTTTCTTCAGAAACCTGAAGAAATAAATTGATAGCGTTATTACTGAACATTCACGATCTTGTGGGTTGCACTATATTTAGTCACCCTATACTTTCTTCATTCGTTGTGAATTATGTTCAGAGCCAGATGAGTTTTACTCAGAAATTTAGCGCAGTTTCAAGGTATCTCTGTCATCTAAAAGGCGTACAAAGACTGATTGAGAGTATTCCTCAATGTTTTTGATTTTCAGTTATAATACAAGCCTATCTCATCCTTAAATGAACGTGAAAACCCTTTCCCAAAAAAATTGAGTACATAATATTCAAACAGGAAAACCAAGAGCACTTCTAGATTGCAGTAAGGAAAAGGCTGAGGTGTGGTTTGATCAAGACATAGTTCGAAGGTGCTGCCTACCACAGCTGAAACCCTTTGTACAGTTTGGTTTAACCTAAGGCACGGCAAACTTCGTTTCTAAATGGAGGGCAACACGGAAATCAAAAGACCAGACGAAACCGGCTGTTCTTCCCCCACAAAACAAACAAAAGAGTTAATCAACCACAGCGCCTCTCAACCGTTCAAACTCGGAGAGCAACCTTTCTTAGTCATGCGACGTATGGCTCACTTTCGCGACCGGGGAATGCAAGAACTGTTGAAATGTCAGTTTTCTCCATACGCCATCTTGGACAGTGCGAGTGAAGCCAGGCAACAAAGCGAAGCCAACCGGAGCACTCAGTTTTCCAGTGTTCAAACCATGGACAATAATGGAGGAAACACGGACAGGAGTGTTAGGAGGCTAGACGAAATTCGGGACAATATTCGGATAGCCATGGACGGGACTTATGACGCACCGGACCATGACCCAAATTCCGCCATTGCCGAATCAATTGACGAATTGTGTCATGCAGTCAGCTACGTAAACACGGATCAACATTTGGAGGCGGTCATAAGAATCGAATTTCATGTGGCGTATTCCTTAACGGAGGTCAACGAGACCATGAATTTGTTCCAAGACGTGATGGAAATGTTGATTCGTGATCACTTCCCTACCTCAGTGGACGCACAGATGTTTCTGCAGAAAGAGAACAACTATGTGTATCTGAGGAACAGAGAGAGAGCGCAACATCTGTTGAATCAACCTGTGAAGGAGGAAGCTTGCTACCACTAAAACGTTTTTGTTTCACATTCATAAACATGTTCACCGTATTGTGAAAACGAATAGTGATAATGGCAACCAGAAAACAGATCTGTTCAAACCATGAATATTGATATATGAATGCAAATCACGAAACTATCGAAGTAATTGTTGATTCAATATGTTTGAGCTGAAACGGTTTATAAGCCAGACGTGTTCGATACAGCATGTTAATCTTAAGTATTAGTTTACGCTCTTTTCAAAATGAAAAGAAACATGTATTGAAGATCGCGAAACAGATTCAAAGACCATGGCAATAATAACAACGTGATTGAATGACGGGGGGGGGGGGGGAGAGAGAGAGAGAGAGAGAGAGAGAGAGAGAGAGAGAGAGAGAGAGAGAGAGAGAGAGAGAGAGAGAGAGAGAGAGAGAGAGAGAGAATACGAATACGAATACGATGTACAGCTTCTTTGCACCTGGCATTCTCACTCACACATTCCCACCATGCATCAGGCAAAAACAAATGGACATAAAAACAATCACGTCAAAAACATGAAACTGAAACAAAAATTGGCACATGAAATAATTGACAGAGAATCAAAATGGGATTGAAAAACAATCATGGATAATAATGAGCAATGGTGAACTTGAATTGGTGGTTTGGATTGATTACGTAAAAAGGACAATTCTGAGACAAATTACATTTTTTCAGAATAATTGCACTTTAAGGAAGGATGAGAGAGAGAAAAAAGAGAGAGAGAGAGAGAGAGAGAGAGAGAGATAGAGAGAGAGGAGAGAGAGACAGACAAACAGAGACAGAGACAGTAAGGGGGATCAAACGAGAGAAAAGAATAAAGCGGCCAACGTCAGAAAGAGGGGTAGTGCTGCAAACAGAGTTCCACCCCCGTACTACTAACTGTCCATTGTTCATCTCGTGTTTAAGTCATTTAGATCAGTTCCCACTTAAGCAACATTATTTTTGTGTCCACCACCCGGAGATAGTGTGCTTCAATGTGATAGGAGTTCGTGAAGACCAATATTTGTTTTTATATTGTATGAATTAAAAAAAATACAACCTGAGCACGCATTTCGTGTGTGTGTGTGTGTGTGTGTGTGTGTGTGTGTGTGTGTGTGTGTGTGTGTGTGTGTGTGTGTGTGTGTGTGTGTGTGTGTGTGTGTGTGCGTGCGTGCGTGCGTGTGTGTGCGTGTGCGTGCGTGCGTGTGTGTGTGTGTGTGTGTGAAATAGTATTTTGTTACATAAAGGTAGGTGAGGCAGTGGGTTGATGCCTCGTGCCTCTATACAGGGAGCTGGACGACCCAGCCCCCTCCGTGTTCCCCCACCTTCTGGAAGTTATGTGCTTGTAATGTTCTCTAACCTGCAACTCTTAGACTCCAATTGATTTCAGGAAAAAGTCCACAATACTAAGTCGGATCGCGATTTTTAAAAAAAGAATAATTTTTTGAACAGGTTGATACCTACAAATATCTTGGTGTGTCTATAGAAGCTGTCTTGGTGTGAACATTCTAGTGCTCTTTTAAGACAACTCAACAGTCGTATGTACTGTCTTCGTAAAATGAGATCTTTTAACCTTCGTACTGAAATCCTTCAAATGTTTTATTCTTCTGTGATCTGTAGTGTTTTATCCTTTGGTGCGGTGTGTTGGGGAGGGAACATTTCAAAACAAGACAAAGGTCGACTAGATAAAGTTATAAAGAAAGCGGGTGGGGTGGTGGGCAAAAAACAAAAACCCTTTGACGACATGTACAACAGAACACTGACTGACAAACTGAGGACGATCATGACCGACGAGACACACCCCTTACATGACGACATTGACAGCAGACGATCGGACAGAAGCGACAGACTGCGAGCCCCACGTGCAAGAACATCAAGGCACTTAAACTATTTCATTCCCTCTGCCATCCGTCTGTATAATTCGAATGTAGACCAGCTGTCTTAACGTGTCACTGGGTGTGCGCACACGCGCGCGTGCGCGCGTGTGTGCTGAGTCGTGTGCGTGTGCGTGTGCGTGTGCGTGTGCGTGTGCGTGTGTGTGCGTGTGCGTGTGTGTGTGTGTGTGTGCATAAACCGAACTTCGGTGCTATGTTTTGTTGCTGCTGTGTTTTTTTAATTTGTGATACTTATGTATATATTATTAATTGAGTTGTTTGTTTATTAATTTGTGGTGAACTTTAACGCGGTGACAGCCCTGTCATGGCTTTGGTCGCCAACGAGGCATCCCTTATCTTAATATGAATCTTAATTGGTTCATCTATTTTAGGAAAGTATTAGTAGTTTTTTTATATGAGTATACGTTTTTCAAGTTATTACACATAATTCTAATTAAATTATCTCCCTCTTTTAATTCCTTGATGATGTTGTATGCATCTTATTGTGGTGTTTCGATTTATGTAATCTGAATGTTTTTAGTATTGTTTATTGAGCCTGTGATCGTACAATTTAATTTTTACAATGATGAATAAAGTTGTATTGAATTGAATTCTGTTGAATTGAATTGTCTTTTTCCATGGCTTACTGTCATCTACTATCTTTCAGACTTAATGGCGAATTCCCTTGCCTTAAAAACATACATATTCAAATAGCTTTTCCCGTTTGAGCTCCTTCGAAATCAGAATATGTCGGCTGTACGCAGCGGGGAGACCAGTGAAAACTGAAAACGGACACGCACGTAGACTACTTTACCCATTATGGCCTCTTGGCCTGGTAACGCAGAAGCAGAAGAAGAAGAAGAAGAAGAAGAAGAAGAAGAAGAAGAAGAAGAAGAAGAAGAAAAAGAAGAAGAAGAAGAAGAAGAAGAAGAAGAAGAAGAAGAAGAAGAAGAAGGAGGAGGAGGAGGGAGGACACTCTTTGGACTTGATATCTTCTTTGTTGCTGCTCGTTGCTTTAACGTGTGCACCAAATGATCGCCCGCAATACGTGCTTTGTGTTTCCTTGTTTTGTGTGTTTCATTGTGCGTTGTGATATTTCCCCCTTTTAGTTAGGTTGTGCTATTATCCACAGAACCATTAGGAGTGAGAGAGAGAGAGAGAGAGAGAGAGAGAGAGAGAGAGAGAGAGAGAGAGAGAGAGAGAGAGAGAGAGAGAGAGAGAGAGAGAGAGAGAGAGAGAGAGAGAGACAGATAGAGAGACACAGAGACAGACAGACACAGAGAAAGAGAGAGACAGAGAGAGAGCCAGAGACAGACAGAGAGACAGAGATAGAGAGAGAGAGACGCTTCAGACATTGTTTTGTTGACAAGGTCACAAATACAACGAGAGAGAGAGAGAGAGAGAGAGAGAGAGAGAGAGAGAGAGAGAGAGAGAGAGAGAGAGAGAGAGAGAGAGAGAGAGAGACAGACAGACAGACAGACAGACAGACAGAGACAGACAGACAGACAGACAGACTGACTGACTGACATGACAGACAGACAGAGACAGAGACAGCTAGAGACGTACAGACAGCTACATGCGGACATAAAGAGACAGAACGAATGGACACATAATGAAATTGGAACCAATAAAGGAAGGAAGAAAGAAAGAAAGAAAGAAAGAAAGAAAGAAAGGAGATTACAGAAAAGGAAGAAAAAGAATGGAAAAGAAAGAAAATATAAATCATCATCATCATCATCATCATCATCATCATCATCATTCCAATACCATCATAAGTACATTAACATTCAGACACACACAAATACACAACATTCAAATGGAATACAACCTTTATTTCTCTTCACGATACACATCTAAAATGAATGTTATTTGGTGTATATACAACTAATACTAAACATGTTTCTTTCCGATGTCTATAAGAATTAGTATGCGGAGAGTGTATGTACGTTTGCATTCATTTAAAATACCTTAATTACGTTGCCCTGATATTTTGTCTATATTCAAGACAATAGCACGTGTGGTGACTGGCATTCACTGATAATAAAACAAAATATAACAAGACTATTACATAAAAGTGTCAATTTATTTTATTGTTTTTAATATTACAGTGCATACAGTCCCGTCAACAGCAATGGTTTTCTTTATTGTTTTTAATATTACAGTGCTTACAGTCCCGTCAACAGCAATGGTTTTCTCAGGACTGTCACCACAGTAAACATCAAACACGTCAATGACATCCTACATGTAGTTACAAACAAAAACAATGTTCAAAAACCTGAAACAAATATAGTACAATTCATAGCATGACACCTCCATCATTGTGCCCTATAGCTCATGATTCCAGACAGTGCTGGAAACGTAAGCCAGTCCGCTCTATTGATTGAGTCCAGATTTTGCTTTAAAGTAAAAAAGCATAATAAACACATACTACTACGCTAAAATAAAAAACACTTAAAGCCATATAGGCAAATATGCAGCGCAGAATGGACAACAGGTGCCCACTCCAGTGCGTAAGCCAGTGAACAATAAAAACAAAAGCAAAAAAACACTGGCATGTCAGAGCAACCAAAATAGTTAAAAGTTGTAACGATTTCAATTACCAAGATAGATTAAAATTATTTTAAATCCTTCATTCATTAAAAGGAAGACGTGTTAGAGGAGACCTTATACAGATGTACATAATTTACTTAGACGACATTAGCATCGATTCTCTTTTGACACTGTCCATTTATAACAGCACTAGAAATCAAGAGGGAAAATGACATATGCAGCGTTGTAATACTAACAGACGTAAACATTGTTTTAGCAATCGAGTTGCTAATCTCTGGAATTTACTAACACCTAACATAAAAAGAGCACCAACACTAAATACCTTCAAAATATCTCCTTGACAAAGATGGAAATCTTAGTCAACTATTTTTTTAACATGATGATTGAATGACAATCATAATTCTAAAAGGCATGCTTTAAGCAAACAAAACAGTGTCAATGAAGGGACGTTTATAAACCGCGAGACTATACTATGTCATAAATTGTAAAAAAGGAAAAATGTGAATAAAAAACCGCATTGTTATATAAACGCATGTATTACAAGTGTGCAGTCTTGTCTGTTTTGTAACAATAGCAGCAGGAGTCTGTTTTAATGCCCATGAATCATATATGGGGTTTTAAGTCACCTGGACTAACTTGATGCTTTATAGAGCATTCCTTTACTATTTGTGAAATACCTTACGCTTAATAACATTATGGACTCAGCAATTAATTGCACTATCTCTTTTGTTTTGAAAGGATCGTTTTTGTCAGTTGAACGCATTCCTGAGCCTTCCTGCTAACATGTGCTGAGTACCATGTTGTTCAATCCTCGTTGTGGGGAAAAAAGGAAAAATGCTGATGCATTAAAATTGCTACAATTATTTTGTTTATTTTGGCGCCTTTTAAAACTCACGTTACCATAGCAACCGATGACAATCACGAAACATGGTTGCTTTCATTGTAAGGGCATGTCCCTTGTGTATATGACTGCCAAGAGTTAAGTTCTAGATGCAAATGATGTAGAAGCGACGAGGAAGCAAATACACAACACATGAGTGTCTGGAAAGTGTTCCCTAACGTTTTGTGGGCGGCTTAGATTACCAAAGACAACGGTCCTCTATTTTTAGAAACAAAGTGATTTTGAATATGCATACCTTTGTTCAGATGGTTGAATTACTTTTTGTTGACGATGTATATCACCATGTATACTCTAAGAGTCACTTTTCTAAGCGCAAACGAATATCCCAAGTTTGTATCTTCGTTTTCGTATCCATTACTCCATTACATTACATGGAGTCCACCCAATCGTTTTTCTGTGTCTCTCTCTCCTGCAGATCAGCATGTTGGACCAGTCAACGAAATCATCAACAATCTTGCCTGTTCCAACCAAGTATTGATTGATCACTGCAAGTAACACATCCCTGAAACGGTTTAAACGTTTTGAGCATGTTGATGTCCTCAGCAAGCAGAACATAATGACACTCTCCATTTGGGAAACCAGCTTTGAAATAAACAAGTACTCTACTAACCGAGGACAAAATAAAAGGTCAAGTAGTTTTGATTTTACGACACACAGTGACACAGTGTTATTCGCATTCATGGAGAACATCTTTTCGTCGAAGGCATTCATTATATCAAGCAGCCGTTTCTTGTCATCGTGTGTATTTTCAGTTTTCTGCGCTAGTGATATTTCTTCCCTACAATATTCGTTTGGAGAGTCGCGTGCAGTGTTGTATGCTGTTTCCCGTGTTGATCTGTCAATATGCACTGCCTTTTCTCCGTTTGCTGATAATGTCTGCAAGTGAGTGTGTCTGATTTGTCGGGCCTTCCGCACTATTTCATGGGAAGGAAAGTGCATCTGCTGCAGAACTGTTTTCATGACGTCTCTGCGGGTGTCTCTGATGCTATTAAAAATGATATCATATTCCATCATACATTCAGTGTTGTTCAAGCGTTCGGTGTCATGCGTTGTTTTGCCAATGGCAATGGGATCAGTGAATATGTACTCGCATTGTCCTGCACAATGACGCTTGTGTTGATAATACTTCACACACAATGATTGAATCAAATCATGTACACTTTCCATATACGAGTAGTCATGGTTGTCAACGTTGTGTGCGGCGTTTCGCTGTTCAACATATACATCTAGATTTGTGGAAGTTGTCATTGCTTCCTGTGCTAGTTGTGGCTCAGCTATTTCCATGCTCACGTCCTCTTTTATATTTATTTCAGTAATTTCGTTCTCATGTTCTTTAGCTATGCCACTTTCAATGCTAAAACTCTCAAGTTGTTTGGCGGTGCTTGTTTCAATACTACCTATGATAGTGTCTTCATTGACTGGCGTACATTCAGGATAGGGGGACACTGAATCAAACCGAAATGTTTCTCTATCTTCTGAACCTTGTATGTTAGACACAGCTTTGGCAGTTGCAACATGATCACAAGCAGAGTCAGGTGGGGTACCACATGTTATTATCAAAGCTGACTCATAAGCAACGAATTCAGGAAAGGCAATCATTTGCGACTGATTAACTAATGTTGTTGACTCCGTTGTTGACTTTAAATTATCAGACTGGTTTTCTATGGGCACATGAGATGTGGGCTTGTATGGAGCATTGTAAGTTGAAGAATCCATAGGGTGTGTCTCCTCAACGAATGCGCATTCTCCTTTAGATTCAGCGTCTGATAACCTGACTGACTCCACTGGTTTTACTAAATTGGAGGATGACACATTTTCTAAAACAACCTCTGCAGTATCAATGAATGCAACTTCTGAATCCGTTTCTTTGCAAGGAGTGTTTGCTGTATCTGCCAGACAATTCCGAGACGCATAATTCACAGTTATGTCATCCTTGTCACTTCCCCATGTTCTCTCACACTGGGAATCCTCATGTTCTGTGAGAGGTAGACCATTACATTTCACATTCAGGTTTTCGAACGGGAGAGGACCTCTTTCTAACGTGCCTATCGTGTTCCCACTCCGAACATCAGCATTACCTCTTCGAAGTCTCTGGTCTGTCAACTGGGCTTGTGTTGATTCCATTTTTGAGTTTTGACAAGAAATTTCATTTTCTTCTCCAAAAGATTTATTAGTACTGTTGAATGTTTTGCTCAAAGCTTCTGATGCTGTCTCTTTTTCAGTGATATTGTCTCTTCCTTGCTCCGTTTTACAGCCCCAATTACCGCCATTCTGGTCCATGTGGAAGCTTTGCGAGAAAGGTCCATTATTTTGTCTTGGTAGCAACAGAGTCATGGGCATTTGCCCTGCTGACGTCATCAAGGTCAGGTGACCGGCTTCTTCCTTGTCAATGATTTGCAGTTGGACGTTGCCAAAGTTACCGGATAGCGATATTATAAGAAAAGCATCGATATGTTCTTCTTGTTTTGTTTCCATTTTAAGCTCCATTGCCGTCTTCATGATGTGAGAGCAATGTCCTTTTTTGTGGCTGACTTGAAGTTCCAGTGACACAGGAAAGACGAAGACAAAAAGAGACCGATAATAATTGAGCAAACTAGCCATGACGAAATGTGACTGAACTGTACTCATATGCCTACTTTTCAGAGAAGACACAGTGACGTTGTACATAAAAATAATGAATTCAGAGAGAGAAAGTGTTCAAACAGCACTGACACAAAATATTGGTATCTGTGTTCGTGGAAATCGTGTTTCACGTGCAAAATATAAATTGAAGATGGGAAAGTGGGTCAATGGAGCATAAACATGTTCAAGATACTCAGGGAATGTGCGTGGTGTGTATGTGTGTGTGTGTGTGTGTGTGTGTGTGTGTGTGTGTGTGTGTGTGTGTGTGCGTGCGTGTGCGTGCGTGCGTGTGCGTGTGTGTGTGTGTGTGTGAGCGTGTTTGTGCATGCGTGTTTGTGTCCGTGTGAGCGTGCATACTTGTGTGCGTGTGTTTGTGCGCGCGTAGGTGCTCATGTGCGCATGCGTGTGAGTGTGTGTCGTTTTTATTCTTCTTTATAAAGTTTCTTTCTTGACAATATTTTACTTGTGTCCGCCTTAATACGTGGTGACAGCCCTGACTTGGCCTTTGCTGTCGACGGGACTATAATTGTAATCTTAATATTATCCGCCTATCTGTCGCGCTATCTGTCTATCTCTCTGTCTCTCTCTCTCTGTCTCTCTCTCTCTCTCTGTCTCTCTCTCTCTCTCTGTCTCTCTCTCTCTCTCTCTCAAACTCACTCCCTTTCTCTCTCTGACATTGACTACAATATATCTGTCTCTGTCTGTGTCTGTCTGTCTGTCTGTCTGTCTCTCTCTCTCTCTCTCTCTCTGTGTGTGACGTTGACTACAATATATATCTCTCTCTCTCTCTCTCTCTCTCTCTCTCTCTCTCTCTCTCTCTCTCTCTCTCTCTCTCTCTCTCTCTTCTCAGACCCACTCCCTTTCTCTGATGTGGACTGCAATACAAATTTCAAAAGTTTATTTCGCAAATAAAAAAATATCCACAAGGAAAAAAGACCATAAAACATTGCGTGTACAAGGCAGAAACGTATATTGAACACGAGAACAGTGAATGCAGGAAGGGGTACATTCACTGCAAATTTCAGTACATCCAAACAAAAAGTACTAAACAAAAGCTTTTTTTCTGTGGGGGTGAAGATATCAAATACAAATTATAATAGCCATGTGCAACAATAATCTCTATATATAAAGAAGGAAAAAACCGATTCAAAGGCAACAATAGATGTCATTCAAAACAAATTAACACAAACAATTATTCCAATTGAAGCATATTGAAAAGAGTCATAAGACAACTGAATGATGTCAGGAATTAATTCGTTGAACAGTTTATTTTGCTTGTTTCTTGTTTTGTTGGCTGGTTAGGGTTAAGATTCAGATTCGGATTAAAATGATAGCCTCGTCAACAACTAAGGCCATGTCAGGGCTTTCACCACATTAAATCTTACCGCGTATAGGCTGGTTAGTTTTTTTGCATTCGTAACAAAAACATAATAACAACACAGCATGGTATAAGATAAAGGACGTAAATGGGCATAAGCAAAATGAGGGAATCAGAAGATGGGGTAGCAAGAGTAAGGATTGCAAAAAGGAAACGCTTACAAATTTATTTCCAACAGTATCCTCTCCCTTCCCAAAATAGACAAACAAAAATGGCCTGTTTCAAAGACTAAATTCAAACGTTATAGTTTCCAAAACAGACAGTTTTTAAGCATGGCAGAAAGGGGAGGAGGGAGAAAATGGGTGTGTGTGCGCAGCAAGTTATTCTGTGAACACGCCTAAATACAGAATGAAATGCGGTTATGCCAGACAGAGAAAAGTAGATGATTCTGTTGACAAGTGGTATCACTTAACAAAAGTACAAGGGCTGCTAAACATTTACTAAATGTGAATGTGATAACGAAATGTACAGAAACACTTTATTTTGTACATAAACAAATGTAACACGAACAGCTAAGTATGACATATTTGGTTGTTATTATCGTCTTATCTTATCAAACGAAAATGGATATAAACACATGGGTAAGCAGAGGAGCAATGCCGAGTAACACAAAAATAAAGGAGGGAAAGACAACATCGCGTCTAAACTGCAGCAATAATTAACAACAGAAACATAATTTAAGGTAGATTATTTACAAGTGAAAATGGACGCAAAAGAAGAAAACATTTACATCTAATTGAATGTACCACAAAGGTAAGCATTTCATGTTGAAATAATGTCCATTGTTAGCTTTTGTATGCCACAAAAGTGTCTCTGGTATTACTGAGAAAATGACTCCTGAAGAACATTGAGTCTCTGGATCAATATTATGCCGATAAAACTTAACCCGCGTGAAATGTCTTAACGTTTTGATTCACATATTTTAGTAATAAGACGGTTCAGTTTTCTGCATAAAATTTTGCGACAAGAGTCAATATTTTACGACGGTCACTCTTCTCTATAACTCCAGCATGAGCATGACACTCATAACTAAAAAACATATGCAAGTGCATAAACATTTGAGGCATTTTAATATTAGGTCTTTCTTTTTGTTTCATTGAGGAAATATGCACTTATATGAGAGCATTGTAAAAGAGAAGAACAACATTCCTTGCTACACTAGGAAATCATCATTCCAAGGAAATACAACTGGAAGAAAATACTAGCCCTATGTGAACACATCATCTGGATTTCCTCTGAAAACGCACCACATTACACACAAATAATTTGGTTAAAACGACTGAACGTTTTCATAAAAGCTTTGAGCTAACAATCCGGAATGTCAGAGGGACATGTTAACAACATTAATTATGCTACGCGTCAATAAAGCAATGACTAAAGCAATGTTTGTGAATGGAGACCTCTAATGGAGGACGATTGAAGACTCAAACAACAAGGAGAAGAAACGTTTTATTAAAAAGAAGCTTTTATGACGAAACCAAGAACCAAGTATATCAACACCAGATACATGGTAGGTGCAAAACAGTGATGTGCAACAGTATACATTTTATGTTTGTATTCTTACAACAATACCACATAGAATCGGGAAATTAATAAAAGTACAAAACCAACCAGGTGACCAGAGACAGGGGGTGACTTAAGGAGACGTAACCAATCATAACAGCATTGACTTCCCTCGGACTGCGTGGACAAAGTTTTCCGTATCTGTGGAATCACTGTCAGGGTAGCATACATTGAACCAATACCATTGGTTCAATACCATTTGTCGTATTGGACAATACAAAAAAGGAGAAAACAAGCCCGCCTCAATCCCGCTCTCTCTATGCGTGTCTGTCTGAGACCAATATGCAAACTCACCATCATTCATTCATTCTCTCTCTCTGTCTCTCTCTTGCAGAAACACACACGCACGCGCACGCACGCACCCTTACACCCCAATACACATAAAGCCAGTGACAAACACCGTTACACAATTCAGGCTGTAATACATGTTCATAACATTATTCAAAACTCGAAGCTAAGCATATCAAAGAAAAACTGTGTACATCTCAAGTGTTCCCAGAATCAATCAACACGAACAATGAATCCAACCAGATGTTTTTCCAGATCAAAATGCATTCGATGCTCTCTGTTCAAAATATGTGTGCTGGGCATAGGAAACATAAATGATGTCAACAATGACGATATATTTTATGTACAACCAATTAAAATGTAACCAGCACTAACAGACAAAAACGTGAATTTAGAATTGTTCAAATGCAATACCTGGAGACAATCCAAAATAAAACAGTGTAAAGAAGGTCAAATGTGCACAACGATCGATAAAGTTTGTAGCTTAGAACCCCCCCTCATGTTTACGACTCTCGATCTCAAAGTCTAGTTCGTTCAGTTTAATGACAATAACCCCAGGCTGATTCTAACCCTATCCATTTTCCTGGGAATGGCAGGATGCCCATTCTCAGTGGACATGTTCAATGTGAAAATTGCATGGGGATGTCTAAACCACAATCTAGCCCAACAATCATATATGTAATACAAATTGAAAATTTTTTTTTTTTGAGGCAGAGCAACAATGAAAAAAAGAATGGTTGAACAATTTGGGAGTGTTGGGGTGGGCGTGGGATTGAATGCAACACACGTTGAAAGATAA
The DNA here is from genome assembly GCA_017654935.2 of Phymorhynchus buccinoides. Lineage (NCBI taxonomy): Eukaryota > Metazoa > Mollusca > Gastropoda > Neogastropoda > Raphitomidae > Phymorhynchus > Phymorhynchus buccinoides. The sequence goes on along the minus strand of CM065691.1, from coordinate 3,545,269 downwards.
CATACTGCTACATTTGGATTCTCAAATGGTCCTACTTTTAGGCCAATGCTTGACATCATCTTATTCATCTACATATCCCAATTAATTACATGGACCTACACTTTTTAATATACATAGAAAATGTAAAATTGCAAACTCCATTTGTATTGTATTATTTTATAAATGCAAATTGTGACGCTTTTTTTTATCTGAAAGAAACACGTTTATGAGAACATTATCACGCTTACTATCACATACATTTCTAACAATACATGTCCACAATATATTTGTTTTAAAATAATAATGATTATATTACAAATAACATTGAAGCCCATTCAAATTCAAAACAATGGATGACGCGAGAAAACATACTTGAAGATTTATGAACAGAAACAACAAAATGTATTGTAATATTATATTTACAAATGCATCAAATTGTGCAAACATTTAAGTCCAGAAGCCGTGTGGATTTTGAAATGTCCTGATCATGAGAATAGTCAAATATGTCATTCATCTTCAATGGCATCAACAAAACTGCCATCCCTAGTACAGTAACTAATCCTTCCAATGATACTTTGCCGAAAAACTAAAAAACTGAGACATTCATTATCCATCAAACCATTCATTTGTCATTTCGTAGACTGTATCCAATAAAACAAATAAAAGGCGAAAACAAAGTTTCTTCAAGACAATGCTAGAAGGAAACGTGATAATCTGACCATCATAGCATGTCGGCAAAAGTAGCATGGAAAAGAAATGGTGAGTATGCAAATTTGTGTGTTGTTATTCAATACGTGAAGGGTCATGAAAGTTATTTTAAAAAATGTGATATGAATACGAGGAGCTGATCATATAGCATGCATGATCAAAGATTCAATGTTGAGAAATTGGGAATGGAAAAACAAAAAAAGGAAGAGAAAGAATTGGTGGAAAATCAAATAAATTAAAATAAAAAGGAGGAGGGTAAAGAACTCTGAGAGGAAGAGAGAGAGAGAGAGAGAGAGAGAGAGAGAGAGAGAGAGAGAGAGAGAGAGAGAGAGAGAGAGAGAGAGAGAGAGAGAGAGAGAGAGAGAGAGAGAGAGGCTTAAACAAATCTTTTAGAGTTCATTGAATGGCTCCTGAAGTCAGTCACCAAAGAAGTAAACAGTGTGCAACACTTCAAAAACACCATTGTCATGAAGAAGAAAAAACGTCATAAGAGAAAGGTCCAACGATAAAGTTACTCTCCATTTTAATTCATGAACACATCTATCAAAAATAAATGAGACACTCTTTGAAGAAAATAAAGAAACACAGAAACAAAACAATGCCGGCATTGGAAGCAGCAAAATCAGCCTGGAAGTCATGTCCAGTTTAGTGTGTTATTCATTTTCTTTCTGTATCTTTTCACAAACATACATCATCAGCACCAGCATGACACAACGGTCTTCAAAAGCCACAAATCATCAATGTGAGACGATGTCAGAGAGAGAACATTACCAAACAAACAAGCAAACACATACACACACAACTCGTGTTTTGAAAAGGGTCCACATGGGCAATTAAAGCCTTTGATGTCGGTGGATATGAGGTTATGTTTTGAATATTTGGATACTAATAAACTAAATTTGGGGATTATTTTTAATTCATAGATGTGGGAACAGCTTATAGAGCTTCATAAAGTATGTAAGGAACAAACGGTCAACTATCGGTAACTTCACTTTCTTTCTCCACGTAAACTTTAATGTGCTGACAGAAGAAGAATCGTTAATTTAAATTATGCCCTCATCCATAAACTCTCCCCATCCAAAGGAATAAATGTATACACGGCCAAATCCTTCAGAACGAAAATAAACTCTAGAAAGTTCAACAGAGAACACCCCCGACTCCCTCCCTCCTCCCAAACAAAAATGAGGGAAAACAACCTATTCAATTAGGTGTATCGGCTGTGAACTCCTTACAATGCCCAAACCTCAAGATAGAGATTCTTCTTCTTCGTCTTCTGCGTTCCTCAGGCCATTTGGCCATAATGGGCGAGGTACGTATGTGTCCGGTTTTCATATTTCACTGGTCTCCCCGCTGCATCCAGCCGACATATTTCAGAGGAGAAGATACCGATAGAGACAATTTCAGAATGCCAAGGTAGGTATATCTGTCGTGATGTGTATGCTGAAAGATTTACCACAAAATCATTGTGCCGACAAAATGTCTGAATACAGATGCTAATGAGATGTAGATTGCTGGCAGTCTAGTTGCTGAAGTATTGGAGACAAGGTGATGTTGTCTAGAAGGTAGCATGGCTAAGCGGTAACGATGGGTACAATGCAATATAGCAGACAGTCTAGATGCTGATGGAGTTGGGCACAACGTCATGTTGTCTAGAAGGTAGCATGGGCTAAGCGGTAACATATTCGGACACGGTTACAATGCAAGACAGCAGTCAGTCTAGATGCTGATGGAGTTGGGCACAATGTCAGGGTCCAGGTATTCGTAGGGAATGGTCAGCCTCTTGTTGCGTTCCTTGATCTTCTTGCTGATCTTGGCCACGTCCCGACGAAACCTACAACAGAGAACGCAATAAGACAAGTGCAATGCTAAGGTATAAGCTTTACTATGACGTCTACACGCCATCATAGGGTGGATTGTCAACAAGGGAACAGAATACAATAACATCAGAATGTTGCATTGCATAATACTATGTTTGGATGGCAGCACATGAAAGTGCAATGTACTCACCCATCCACAATATCTCTGCTATGTCGTCAAAGATGTACAAGCGAGACAGAGATAGAGAGAGACAGAGAGGAATAGACAGACAGACACTCACAATGAGACAGAGACTAAAGAACATTGACAGGTCACTCGTCCACTTGACAACTTTTTGGAGATTTAGGCCAGTCCTATTTTTACAATCTGTCCTTGAGATAGAAACAAGACTAATACAAAACGATAAGGCAAACAGATAATTATATGAACATGCATGATGATACAAGACATCAAAGTAAACAAAATTAGAGCAAAATAATGTAAACAAATACCTAACAAGTAGGTGGGGGGCAAGAAAAAGAGAGAGAGAGAGAGAGAGAGAGAGAGAGAGAGAGAGAGAGAGAGAGAGAGAGAGAGAGAGAGAGAGAGAGAGAGAAGATAAACAGAGAGAGACAGAGACAGATGACAGAGAGAGACAGACAGACAGACAGAAAAGACGGAGATAGACACAGAGAGAGAGAGAAGATAAACAGAGAGAGCCAGACACAGAATGACAGGACAGACAGACAGACAGACAGAAAAGGACAGAGATAGAGAGAGAGAAGATAAACAGAGAGAGACAGAGACACAGAGAGAGACAGAGAGAGACAGACAGACAGAGAGACAAAGAGAGACAGAGAGAGAGAGAGAGAGAGAGACAGAGACAGACAGCATGAACTACTCACACACAGAGAAGCCCTGTCGTCAGAGATGTAGAGACTTCAAAGTCCCCCAGGCTCTTGGTGCCCCTCTGACTGAGGATCTTGGTGACGATCATGATGTCTAGAGAGAGGGAGGGAGATGATGTCCTCAGAGTGCACAGACTCTGCAATAATAGTAAGATGAGACAGATATTCATTTATAGACAGAGGATTTGACTGACTATCATGATGTCCATGGTGGTTGGACAGTTAGGGAGAGCCTTGAGATGCCCTCCTCAGTACACTCCCTCTGTTGATACAACAAAATGTATTTGAACACAAATACAGACAGCCGATTAGGCAGACAGACAGGCATAGGACATTGGAGACAGACAAGCATGAACTACTCACTCGTCCACAATCTCCCGCGCCCTGTCGTCAAAGATGTACTGCACTTCAAAGTCCCCCAGGCTCTTGGTGCCCCTCTGACTGAGGATCTTGGTGACGATCATGATGTCTAGGGTGGTGGGTCTGTCGGGGAGGGCCTTGATGATGTCCTCCTCCGTGCACTCCCTCTGCAATAATAGTAAGTATGATTACAGATATTCATTTATAGAGTCAGAGGATTTGACTGACTATCATGATGTCCATGGTGGTTGGACTGTTAGGGAGAGCCTTGATGATGCCCTCCTCTGTACACTCCCTCTGTTGATACAACAAAATGTATTTGAACACACCTTCAATACAGATTTCAGCGGATCAGGTACACAAAATACAGACAGACAGGCATAGGATATTGGTGACGATCATGATGTCCTGTGTGCTGGGTCGGTCAGGTAAGGCCTAGTCCTTCGATGATGGACCTGTCTTTTATTGTGTGTAGCCTACCCACTTTATAAGAATATAAGGTTTACACGTAGACACACATGGACATCAGTAACGACGAAATGAAAATTTATGAAGTCAACCGTCACTGTAATTTGAGTTCCTTTTTCATAATCTTTTATCTGAAACCCCCCACAAATTACGTCTATTTAGCACATAAAGGAAGGGACACAACTTGTGATGTCCTGTTCGTAATGGGGCTTTATACTACTTCTTGCCGAGACGAAAGGGCGATAACTTTAGGCCCGAACTGATCATGCCACCTATTGACCTATCTATTGCAGATAATGTTCTGTGGCTATGACAGGCAAGGGGAATAATCTTAAGTAGGTGGCGTTCGCATCTCAGGGAACGAGGCAGGGGCAGAGAAGTTTCAGTATAAAACCTCATTCTATACCAAACACGATCTCTTCCCTCTTTGGGGACTGTGTAAATGTCAGGCTATGCGCATTTTCTGAACCCAATACCCTCGTCCATCATAACTACAAAGAAGTGCATGTTGCTCTTAAACTAACTACAGCGGCAGCTCCCTATCAAGACCTTGAAAGATCACCTGAACATAGCCTTAATACATACAGTAGTCCAGAATGAAGGGGGCAATTTTGATTTGTTTTTGAGCCACAGCTTAAAGGGAGTGTTAACAGGGAAGGTCTAAATAGGGAGGCTCCATTGGTATTAGGCATTAGGTATTAGGTAACTGATAGTCACGGATGCATCTCTGTGAAATTCGGGTTACTCCCACCTGGAGAGCGCGTCGCAGCCAGAGGCGCGCCACATTTTTTTTTTGGGGGGAGGCATGCGATTTTCGTGTGACTGATGAGAAACGAAAACGGGGGTAAATGTTAACTAAATGACAACTTTTTCGTGCCAATGGGATTAACGTGTGCTGAGTGCATGGGCACACGGGACTTCGGTTTATCTGAAAATCCGAAAGACTCCACGTTCAGACCGTAAGGCCTAGTGCAAAGTGAGAGGAAAAATCCCCTGTACCCAGGTTCAAACTCGGGTTTACTTGACACAAGGCGAAATGCTTTACCTCTGTGCCACTCTACACCACATATTGTATACACCATACCCCACTCACACACACACACAACACTCTCTCTCCCTCCCTCTCCCTCCCTCCCTCCCCTCTCTCTCTCTCTCTCTCTCTCTCTCTCTCTCTCTCTCTCTCTCTCTCTCTCTCTCTCTCTCTCATATTCCCATGTTATCATATAAGTTACATTGTTTTTTTCTTCCTTAAAATTGGGTTTATTCTGAAAAATTGTCATTGTCTCAAAAGTTTCCCTTTTTTCGTACTCAATTTAAACTACCAATTCAAGTGTTTGTTAAGTATTATCCATGTTTGCTTTAAATCCCATTTTTGATTTTTTTTTCAATTATTTCATGTGCCAATTTTTGTTCCATTTTCTTGACTTGATTGTTTTATGTCAAATTTCTTTGCTTGATGCATGGTATGAATGTGTGAGTGAGAGGGCAAGGTGTAAAAAAGCTATTGTAGCTTATCCTTTTTACCCTCAATAAAACATTTTCGTATTTCGTATTTCTCTCTCTCTCTCTCTCTCTCTCTCTCTCTCTCTCTCTCTCTCTCTCTGGATCAATGGTCTATTTGGAAACCCCGTCATTTGTACCTTAGTCTTTGGGGGCGCTCCCCTCAGCAGTCCGGGGTAGTTTGGAGGAAAGCCGTACTCGTCGTACTGGGGGAAGTTGGTGGAGGCATGGGACACGCTGCACGTGTAGATGATGGTGGTCAGTATGGACACCAACTGGTCAGTGCAGGTCAGCTCGCCGTTGCCAGGCACTCCCTACACACACATATTGTACACGTATAACCGGAGGTGTGCGTGGGTTGCACCCAATTCGTGAAATTGCCTATTTCATGAAATGGGCAAAATGCTGGACAATGGATCTCACCTTGTTTAATTCCCATTGACATAGAAATTGATTAGGGTTGATTCAACACTAACCATTTTTGAACATTTCACCCCCATCCTGCCCCCCAACTCTACCGAATGCTACTCTGGGGCATGCCTGAGCCACATGTTGTATCTACCTTTTGTCAAATTAACTCTGAATGCAAGAATTTTAAATTCGTCTACAGATGTGATGTCTCATTCGATTGAACCAATTCTTGATCTCTGTGTGTTAATGAACGAAAACTTTATTTTTGTGTTAAATGTAGGATGCTTTTCTAAATAGCGCCTTTTAAATTGGCTATTTCACGAACTGGGCAAATCATTTTGCCCATTTCATAAAATGGGAATTTCACGGATTGGGCGCAAGACACACATTTTGTACACATTATGCATGCGTTGGTCAACACAGCCATTTGTACTGGTCAGTTACGTGGGCTGTAACTAAACGTACAGACATACAGGCAGAAACAAATGTACTGGTGCACAGAATTGCATGTACCCAGTTGTGGATATATGCAGTGTTCATTGTTTAATGTGACAATCGATGTGAAAAGACGTTACATTAACCCTTTCACCGCCAGCCATATTTCAGCCAAAGATTTCCATTACATTTACCTGGGTACAGAACAAAACAAAAATCCATCTGCAGTATTGGGGATTCTTCTGTGACATACACAAAATAAGGTATATCCTCACTTTCCAAAACAAAGACTAGAGTCTGTGGATAGTAGAACAGTGACATAGAAGTTAAAATCCATGATTGTAAGTGTACGTAAGTTGGGACCCCTCTTTCTTTATCTACACCCCCCCCCCCCCCCCCCTCTCCTTTTCATTTCTGTGGCCGCCATAAGACACAAAGAGAAAGGTTCTCGAATCCTCACGAGGTTATCTCCCTTCACCCCCCCCCCCCCCTTATCTACCGTCTCATCACGAGATAGTGATAAACAGTCGGCTGCCTTTGTAAGACACCGCGTCCTTCCCCCTAACAAGAAAGTGACAACCACGGTTATCTCCCTTTGAAGAGGTTTTGCTTTTCCAATCACAAGGTTAGGAATGTCAGGAATGTGATAAGGATGGAATAGGCGCGTGATTGTTCGGTACAATTAGAACAGCATCTTGTGACGTGTGGACTGTAATACACCAATAGCAGGCTTTCATTGTTTGAAAGTGAAGGCTATAATTGGCGTGGTGAGAAAAAGTTGTCACACAAGATGCTGAAACGTAGCTAGAGCAACACTCACAACCAGTCATCATAAGCCCACTAGTAAGTATTATTGATGGCAGGTGATTGAGATCTGGTTTGTTTGACTCTAGTTTTGATCTAGATCCTATGTTCAATGATGAATAAGGAGTAGATAGATATGTTATAGAAAAGAAGTGGTAAACATTCTATTCTATTTATGTGCACTGATTATTTGTGTGTGTGTGTGTTTTTGACTTTGAACACTTTTGGTACCAGAACCGGAGTTTATGCCTACTAACCCTTTTGTCTATTTTTAGTAGGAAACCTATGGGCCGCAATCTTGCACTTTATGATACCATTCCTTTCCAGGTGTTGGATGGAGAATGATGTTGGATTGATCACCTTTTATGTTTTACTGATCTCAGTTTGTTAACTGAAATTCAGTTTATTTATTAACTACATGTAGTGCTATTGTACAAGGGAAGCCTTCAAGCCGGTTGGGATTCACTAATTCCCTGCCGACTGAAGCCCCTTGTCTCTAAGCCATAGAGATCTACATCCACCTTCTCCTGTGATTATCAGCAGGGCATCGTGGGCAGGAAGATCATCCCTGACTCCACCAGCACCAAGACGGGACTGTCGCCAAGACGACCCGCACCCAGAATCCGCGAGGAGACCACGACTGAACCGTGCCATCCCGCGAAGCCGTAATAGGAACGACTGGGAGCTACTCTCACCTGACGAGCAAGCCCAGAACTTCAAACAGCTAAGTCTACCTGACTGCGCCAATCATTTGAACTTTCCTACGGACACCGAAGATAATTAGTAACCCTTCCGGCATGGGGCGAACCTTATAGAAAGACAAAAGTCTTGTGAATCCTTTCGGATTTCATTGTGTTTTAATCCATATTTTGTTTTGGCGCCATTGAGCTGCTTTATTATTATTGTTGCATAATCTTATGCAGATTTTGGGAGTAAATAAAATACAAGTGTCAAATAATCCTGAACCCTTTGGTCAGACTGATGAGAGTGGGAGTCTTGTAATTTCATGTAAAACCCTACTTCTCTCTGTCTGCCATTTAGAGCAATTCAACCACTTGTATTTCTTACAACCATCTGTACGAGCCAGAACCCGGGCACAAATATAAATTTATTAGATGAAAAGGGGCCGGGAAAGTTGCTCATCTCCCATACCCTAGAGAAGTGGGCTAAAGGCAAATTTTCTAAAGTCTTCCCTAGAGACTTAGCCTTTTAACCCATTACCTCGTCACATCTAATTGGGGGCTCGCGTCCGGGATATTTTTTTTTCATAAAGTCTAACAAATTTCAATTCAAACTGTAGTTCCTTTTCAAAACTGATCTTGTGTCCACTGGGAAAGTTATTGTGATTTGGTTCACTGTGTTTTGATTTGATTTGTTTGAATGCTATTTATGACTTTATTTTGATGTGCATGCTATTTCTGTTTATGCTGAAATAGTTAAGTGTTGTTTGATACATTCAACTCAGCAGCTTTGTTTTTATTTTGAATAGTTGTATTTACAACCATGGCTGAGATTGTTAAACTTAGGAGGGAACTTAAAGAATGGGGAGAATCTCTAGGATTGTCAGGCCAAGAGTTAGCAAATTTTGTCATATCTGAATATGACAAAGAGAAAGCTCGCGAGGTGGCTGAGAAAGACAAAGACTCGTGAGGCTCAAGAGGCTGACAAAGCTCGCGAGGCTCAAGAAGCAGATAAAGGAGGCTCAAGAGGCGGGAGGCTCAAGAGGCTGACAAAGCTCGGGAGGCTCAAGAGGCTGATAAAGCTCGCGAGGCTCAACAAGCAGATAAAGATCGCGACGCTCAGGAGCAAGAGAAAATCCGTACTCATGAGTTAAGGCAGAGACAACTAGTGCAGGACGCCAAAAATAAAGAACTCGAACTTGAGGCCACTGAGCGAGAAAAGGCGCGAGACCATGAGCTAGCTATGAAGCAGCTTGAAAACTCAGCAGACTCCGAGACTGCTGCCCCTCAAAATTTTCCCCCTCCCATTCATACCTCAGCCATGACCTTCACATTGGAGGCATTCAATGAGGCAACCGAGTCTATCGATGCATTCCTCGATAGGTTTGAAAGACTGGCCCAGGAATTTGAGCTTGCTCCGGAAAAGTTCAACCTCAAGCTTGCCCAAAGTCTCAGGGGTGTGGCTTATGAGGTGTACAGCAAACTTCCGTCAAGCCAAATTACTGACTACCCAGCTTTGAAAGAAGCCCTGCTCAACAGATACGAGTTGACAGCGGACGCCTACCGGAAAAAGTTCCGGTCAACCAGAAAAGGTAGGGGAGAGTCCTATGCCCAATTTTCAGATAGACTGGGGAACTATCTGACAAAATGGGTGTCGCTTTCTGCAAAATCTGAGTCCTATGAGGATTTCCGGGAACTGATGGTTGGCGAGCAACTGCGCGAAACCATGTCCCCAGAGTTACGCACCTTTACTGCCGAACAAGGTGCCACAACTCTGGCTGACCTCATCCAGCTAAGTGATAGGTACACTCTAGCCCATGATGAACCTAGCGCCCCTAAAAGGCCAAAACTACAGCAAGTAGTTGGGTCCACTGCTTCACAGCAGAGCAGGTTTAACCCCAACTCCAACAGTGGGTCAAACAGTTCTACCCATGAACGACAACCACTGGGACAACCCTTATTCTGCTCATACTGCAAGTCGAACACCCACAATCGGGATGACTGCAGGAAACTTGCTTACAAGCGGCAAAATGTTGCAACTATGCAAGTCGTCTCGACTTCGCAGAATTGCACAAACCCCTCCCCAGTACAGTGTCCAGGCACACCGTCAGTCGTTGGACAGGCGACTGTCAACAACATCCCTGTTCAGTGTCTCTATGACACTGGACTGTCATGCGACGCAATTGTCTGTGGATCCTTAGTCCCCGCGTCAGCATACACGGGAGACTTCATCTCTCTGCAAGGCCCTGATGCTGCAATCCCCCCATCCACTTTGCCAGTCGCCATAATCAATGTCGACACCAGATATGTTAAGGGACCCATCAAGGCAGTGCTCATGGACAGTCCTGTCTATGACCTCATACTGGGATCACAGTATGTGTTTTTAGGGCACCCCTCTCAACCTGCCCTAGTTTCAGCAGCATTCCCTTCTCCCCAATCCACAAACCAACTCCCTCCCTCCTTCCCAAAGAGCAAATCTCCCTCAGCAGGGAAGAAACCTCTCAACGCGGCAAACCAAATTGCCGCGCGAGCCAATCCAGATTGTCCCAAGTCCCCAAGTCCGCCACAACTTGGAAAATCCTTCCCAAGGAATGTCCGCCTAACGACCCAAGACCACTCGCCACAGGTACCTCAGGTGAAAGGCAGCACTGTACCCGCAAACACCCACCGAAGGTACTATCGGGACAGGCCGCCGCACGTACAGCCGTCACCTACCCCTCCCTTTCAGCGAGTGGCAGTCGACTTGGTCGGGCCTCTACCTAAACGGAAGAAGAAATTCCGGTACATAGTCACCGTGGTCGACATATGTACCATGCAGTGCGATGCCGCCCCAATCTCCTCACTTGATGCTAGTCAGATAGCTGCGGCACTCAAAGCCATTTTCGCCCGAATCGGCCTACCAAACCACATCATCAGCAATGATTGTCCAGGCTAAAGGGGAAACTCAGGCAAGAGGTGTTTGCTATTCTGCAATCAACCTTGGGACAACTCAACACAGGATTGCCGCACCAACCTCAGTCGGAATCCATTCCACTGATCTCTAACCCACCTGCTCCTTTGAACTCTGTGTTGCGACCAGATGTTCCACCATTCCAGCCGACCCAGTCTCCCCACTAATTTGTCCCTGTCGCCCAAGTCGAAAGTGGAGTCGGCGTTCCACAGGAAGATTCCGGTACCAGAATCTTTTCTTCGGGGGGCCTCTGTGACGTAAGTGTCCCGCGCGACCCCTCTTTCTTTATCTACACCCCCCCCCCCCCTCTCCTTTTCATTTCTCTGTCCGGCCGCCACGTTAATTGCCATCCCGCGTTCAAAGAGAACGCCGAGTAAGGGCGTTGTCTGTTTCAAGTTTGAATTGTCTCCCCGGTCGGCACGTACCACCTACCGAGGTTATCTCCCTTCACCCCCCCCCCCCTTATCTACCGTCTCATCACGAGATAGTGATATCAAGCAGTCGGCTGCCTTTGTAAGACACCGCGTCCTTCCCCCTAACAAGAAAGTGACAACCACGGTTATCTCCCTTTGAAGATGGTTTTGCTTTTCCAATCACAAGGTTAGGAATGTCAGGAATGTGATAAGGATGGAATAGGCGCGTGATTGTTCGGTACATTTAGAACAGCATCTTGTGACGTGTGGACTGTAATAAACCAATAGCAGGCTTTCATTGTTTGAAAGTGAAGGCTATAATTGGAGTGGTGAGAAAAAGTTGTCACACAAGATGCTGAAACGTAGCTAGAGCAACACTCACAACCAGTCATCATAAGCCCACTAGTAAGTATTATTGATGGCAGGTGATTGAGATCTGGTTTGTTTGACTCTAGTTTTGATCTAGATCCTATGTTCAATGATGAATAAGGAGTAGATAGATATGTTATAGAAAAGAAGTGGTAAACATTCTGTTCTATTTATGTGCACTGATTATTTTGTGTGTGTGTTTTTGTGACTTGAACACTTTTGGTACCAGAACCGGATTTATGCCTACTAACCCTTTTGTCTATTTTTAGTAGGAAACCTATGGGCCGCAATCTTGCACTTTATGATACCATTCCTTTCCAGGTGTTGGATGGAGAGTGATGATGGATTGATCACCTTTTATGTTTTACTGATCTCAGTTTGTTAACTGAAATTCAGTTTATTTATTAACTACATGTAGTGCTATTGTACAAGGGAAGCCTTCAAGCCGGTTGGGATTCACTAATTCCCTGCCGACTGAAGCCCCTTGTCTCTAAGCCATAGAGATCTACATCCACCTTCTCCTGTGATTATCAGCAGGGCATCGTGGGCCGGAAGATCATCCCGGACTCCACCATTTGGGTAGCACCAAGACGGGAATGTCGCCAATTGGGACCCGCACCCAGAATCCGCGAGGAGACCACGCCTGAACCGTGCCATCCCGCGAAGCCGTAAGAGGAACGACTGGGAGCTACTCTCACCTGACGAGCAAGCCCAGAACTTCAAACAGCTAAGTCTACCTGACTGCGCCAATCATTTGAACTTTCCTACGGACACCGAAGATAATTAGTAAGCATGGGGCGAACCTTATAGAAAGAAGTCTTGTGAATCCTTTCGGATTTCATTGTTTTTTATCCATATTTTGTCATTGAGCTGCTTTATTATTATTGTTGTATGCAGATTTTGGGAGTAAATAAAATACAGTGATAATCCTGAATCAGACTGATGAGAGTGGGAGTCTTGTAATTTCATGTAAAACCTTACTTCTCTCTGTCTGCCATTTAGAGCAATTCAACCACTTGTATTCTTACAACCATCTGACGAGCCAGAACCCGGGCACAAATATAAATTTATTAGATGAAAAGGGGCCGGGAAAGTTGCTCATCTCCCATACCTTAGAGAAGTGGGCTAAAGGCAAATTTTTCTAAAGTCTTCCTCTCTCTGACCCATTACCTCGTCACAGTAAGCGCAGATGATGATCTCTGTCTCTCATCCTCTCTCTCTCTCTCTCTCTCTCTCTCTCTCTCTCTCTCTCTCTCTCATATCTCTCTCTCTCTCTCACTCTCTCTCTCTTCTCTCTCTCTCTCTCTCTCTCTCTCTCTCTCTCTCTCTCTATCTCTCCCCCCCCCTCTCCCTCTCTCTCTCTCTCTCCACCTACCAGCAGTCCCACCCCTCCCTTGTCCTGGTCACGTGGTTTCACCAGCTCTGCTGCCCAGGCCTGAATCTCCTCATCCTCCGTCAGCTTGTCCATTGTGTCTGTACACAGGGAAACCACACACGCATGCACGTCCATATACTTCTATGCAAACATACACGGACACAGGCATGTACATATGCATGCCAGTCAGTCGTTTCCGACCATGACAGCCATATAGCAGAGGGTGCTGGGTTAGAATATGTATATATAGTGGATATGCCTAGCCCAGGGTACACCCCACTCTCTCGGCCAAAGGGATTTGAGGACAGCTGGCGTTAGGTAAGGTTCCAAATGCCAACCCATCCTTTTGGCTGCAGCACCAGAGCCAGTGCCAATGTCCCCTCGTTTGAGAGTCATAGTCTTCAACAAGAGACTAAAATTGTACCATGATTTTCCATTACTGTAGAACATCATCTATAGCACAGCTCTCATGTTACTGTGTTACTGTTGGCCCATGCTACAGGCTAGTGTCAACCAATGATAACAGCCACTCTGAGCAAAGGGCCCAATGCACAACCGCACATACAGGCTTCACAGAGGTAAACTCACAACAGCTTTCACACAGCACATAGGGATAGATAAGCCAGCTAATGTATATCAACGGTAGACGATTTATAAAATTATTTACAATAATATTGTTTAATTAATATTTATCTATAGAAGTACAAGTGTGAGCTGGCATCATGTTTCATTATCTGAAGTATATTGTTTAAGTTATGTGTCAAAAGTATGTTTATAGTTGCCTGTATGTCATTTGCAGACAACAATAAATCACCCGTTAATATAACAATAAATAAGGCCTATCATGGCGATTATAACTCCAAAGTGAACAGCATTGAACACAATAGAATGTGTATATGAAACATGTAGAACAAAACAATAGAATGTGTATATGAAACATGTAGAAACAAACAAAGAAGAAAAACGTTATCATACAATTACAGAGACATGGAAATATTATTTGTAAAATACAACTACTCCTCATTATTAATATTATTACATGTGATAAAAATACCAGGATCGTGCTTTGGCTTTTGTCCCACATTTACCATAGTAGAGGGCGACGTAGGCTTTGACGTATTTGTTGATGGCTTCGTAGTGAAGCAGAGCGTCGTCACGATAGTAGTAGCACGGCAACACCTTGGGGTCGTCCATCTGCAGGAAATAATCATCATAATTAGTAATGCTTATATTGCATAAGTTATCTACTTGTTGATGAATAATTGATGGTAAAGCGCTTTGGGCTCATTTGAGGTAAAGCGCTATATAAATGTATTATTATTATTATTATTATTATTATATAGCGCATAATCGTACTAAGCAACTCAATGCGCTTTTCACTCACCATTCGTACAAACATTTCTAACAGACTGCTTCACGCATCCTCACCATACATCTCTATGAAAATGAATACATTAGAGAATGCATTGCATATAATCATAACACAACACACTAACACCCACCTCCCTTCAACCACCCCACCCCCACCCCACCCCAACCATCCCCCCCCACCCCACCCCAGCTCCCCTACTCCCCACCCCATACACACACGCGCACGAATTAACCTCATACTCAACGTCAATGAGCTGGAAGACAAGAGTGGGGAAAGGATCATAGACTTTACAGAGATAATACAAATTTAAATGCACGATGTACAAATTATTATTTTTTTTATATTTGAATGTATAGTCTACCATTCTGTCTGTGTCTCATTGTGCAGCAAATCCACATTTGTGGGTCTAGGTCTTCTCTGATGCGTTTTATTTATGTTCGATACTTCCATGTTGTGTGTCATTGTGTTTGTCATTGTTGCGTTCTGCCCCTGAATGGCATTACCCGTGATAACTGACATAATACAGTCATCTTTAATCTCGAACGGCAACATTTGTTTTGGTCCCCAACTTAAAACAAAGTGGCCTAATACCCAATGC
>CM065691.1:3515142-3517642 GCA_017654935.2 Phymorhynchus buccinoides | reverse complement strand
CTCTTCTGGCGCCTTCATCGTATCTTTATGTTCACGACAAAGCACTGGTAATAGTCGCTTGGTTTTCTTTTTATTAGTTTTAACGTCGCTTATCCTCGGTAAAATATGTATTGAAATTACCAAGGTCATACGTTTCTTAAGCTCAAAGTTTGCACTTTAAGCTTTAGGCCGGGTTCACATCAGACGCGTAAGTTCCGTACGGAAAACCCTAAATAAGTGGAAGAAAGAAGGATAACAGTTTACGCATATGGGGGAAATTCGGACATGTGCGCAAATCTTTTCCCTTCTTTGTTTCACTTATTTATGGATTGCGCACGGAATCTCCGCTTATGTGTGTACACGACCTTATTGAAATAGTCATGATATTTTTGTATGGACATTTTGTGTCCACTTTGCAAATAATGTGACACATTCGCGAGAAGGGAATGTTCCGTTTTGTGGAATGAGAGGTACGGCGTGTTGTCTTGTGCTCTTCATACAGTTAACCTTTGACAAGAGTAATTGACCCACCATACAAAGGCCACATTGTCAGAACTTTAACTTCCACTAAAGAACAATTACTTTAAAAATGCCCCATGCCACATTGACTTTCCATAGAACACAGACATTAACTTGACAAATATCTCAGTCATAAAGATCGTTATATGAAGGCAATGTTCTTATTTTTTCATCATATAATAAAAAGCCAAGTGTCCGTGTGTGTGTGTGTGTGTCTGTCTGTCTGTCTGTCTGTCTGAAACACAAAACGGGCCTTATAACACCGCCGTTTTTCGACCGAATCGCTTCAAATTTGCTGTGAGCCCTAACGGGGCGATGGCAACGGCAACCGAGGCGGCCGTGTCATTTCCGCGGTTTGGCAAATGCGCGAGACGCGTATCCACCGGCATCTCGGCGCCCGTATCTCCGGTATGTCTGGACCGATTGCATTCAAATTTGGCAGGTAGATGACCGGGGACAGTGACTATCGATGTGCCAAAACGGAAGCGAATCGATGCAGAAACGCGCGCAATATACGCCGCTTCACCTTTTCACAAATAACTCTGTCATTTGTTAAGCGAATTGCTTCACATTTGCTGTCAGGCTTGCTGTGGCCAGGGCCTTGCAGCAAATGTGAAGACAATCTGGAGAGTACGTCACTCTCAGAGCAGCGCCAACGGGAAACGGGGCCTTATAACTCTGCCGTTTCTTAACCGAATCGCTTCAAATTTGCTGTACTCAGCATTACCAGTACTTGGCGTTACCGTTGCTAGGCGTTACCATTGCTAGGGAGAGCGCATCACTCTCAGAGCAGCACCAACGGGAAACGGGGCCTTATAACGCTGCCTTTTCTTAACCGAATCGCTTAAAATGTGCTCTACTCAGCATTACCAGTACTTGGCGTTACCGTTACTACGCATTACCGTTACTAGGCGTTACCGTTACTAGGCGTTACCGTTACTAGGCGTTACCGTTACTAGGGAGAGCGCGTCACTCTCACAGCAGCGCCAACAGGAAACGGGGCCTTATAACTCCCACGTTTCTTAACCAAATCGCTTCAAATTTGCTGTACTCAGCGTTACCAGTACTTGGCGTTACCGTTACTAGGCGTTACTGGTGCTCGGCGTTGCGCTAGTTTTCTTAAAACAACGAAGCCATATTGTTCAATAACAGATACGTTAGAATTTCCCAGAAAGTAGAACAATACGTTCATTTTGCATTTCTTTTTTAAAAAGACGACGCCATCTTGTTCAATAATAGAGACACTGGGATTTCCCAGAAAGTAGAGCAATATGTTCATTGTGCTTGCCCATTCGAGTTACAAAGGTATTCAATGTCTGGGCTCTGTTCTCGGAATTCTGTAGAGAAAGGCGATTTGTTTCATAAATAAGTAATCTCCAGGAGAACATGCCCTATTCCCTACAGTGCAATTATAGTCTGATGAGAAAGGCACGAGACTCCGTTGTGTGTGTTCTAACTTCACACACAGACCCTGAGCTTTCTCGTCAAATCTCCTTTCCCAGTGGAAATTATCCCTAATCGCTCCATCAACAAAACTTCCCGTGGGAATGAGAGAAGGTGACATAGCGTTTCGTCATGTGCCGTTTCGTCCGGTTCTGTTTCGTCTTTTGATACGATAACGAACATGTGCCGTTTCATCTTTTCTCAATTGCTCGCGTGAAATAAATGAAAGTGTATAGTGCATAAGCTTATTCCTACAAACCAAAACGAAATGACTCGTTTATCTTCGTCTCATCTATCTCATTTTGTATCTATGCGTTCCTGTGTCTCTTGTTTTTCTGTTTCCCTGTCTGTGCCTGTATATCTCTGTCTCTGTCTCTCCTCTAATATTTAGACTTACTGTGCTCATGTCATCAACAAATGAAACTATTGTTAAACTATTTGCTCTATGATTATATAAGGCTTTCAAGATATTTCATCAGATTCGTGTACGGGGGACTACAAAAATAGCATATAATACAGTGAACATACACTCTCTAAAGGGAAAGAGGTTAAGGGGTAG
>CM065691.1:3505142-3507642 GCA_017654935.2 Phymorhynchus buccinoides | reverse complement strand
TAACCTTGTACAGCCCTTATGAACTACCAAAACGATTGCTATAAACTCCCCGTGGGGATACCGGGGGTCTTTCGTAAAAAATAGTTCCCCACCTTCTGGAAGTTCCGTGCTTGCGACTTCCTCTAATCTGCCACTCTCTTTGACTATACCTCTTTCCTTTGCTTACTGTCATCTACTGTCTTTCTGACTTATTGGCTCATTCTCCTGCCTTTTTTCCAAAATATCTTCAAAAAAACTTGTATCCTTTGAACTCCTCCGAAATCGGAATGTGTCGGCTGTACGTAGTGGGGAGACCAGTGAAAACTGAAAACGGACACATACGTACCTTACCCATTATGGCCTTTTGTCCTGGGAACGCAAAAGAAGAAGATTGTTATACATATTTCAATGTTTCATTATCAACGCGCATCCTGTCTGGGGCACCCTATTACACTACCACAACGATTGCTTTTGTTTTGTTTTATGTTTCTTTAAAACAAAAGTATTCAGTACTCTTTTAATACCACATGCACGCTACCATACACAGCTTTTACATTGCTCTGGTTGCTACTTCTATGTTTATTTCAGGCACGCTACCATACACAGCTTTTACATTGCTCTGGTTGCTACTTCTATGTTTATTTCAGGCACTCTACCATACACAGCTTTTACATTGCTCTGGTTGCTACTTCTATGTTTATTTCAGGCACTCTACCATACACAGCTTTTACATTGCTCTGGTAGCTACTTCTATGTTTATTTCAGGCACTCTACCATACACAGCTTTTACATTGCTCTGGTAGCTACTTCTATGTTTATTTCAGGCACTCTACCATACACAGCTTTTACATTGCTCTGGTAGCTACTTCTATGTTTATTTCAGGCACTCTACCATACACAGCTTTTACATTGCTCTGGTTGCTACTTCTATGTTTATTTCAGGCACGCTACCATACACAGCTTTTACATTGCTCTGGTTGCTACTTCTATGTTTATTTCAGGCACGCTACCATACACAGCTTTTACATTGCTCTGGTTGCTACTTCTATGTTTATTTCAGGCACTCTACCATACACAGCTTTTACATTGCTCTGGTTGCTACTTCTATGTTTATTTCAGGCACTACCATACACAGCTTTTACATTGCTCTGGTTGCTACTTCTATGTTTATTTCAGGCACTCTACCATACACAGCTTTTACATTGCTCTGGTTGCTACTTCTATGTTTATTTCAGGCACTCTACCATACACAGCTTTTACATTGCTCTGGTTGCTACTTCTATGTTTATTTCAGGCACGCTACCATACACAGCTTTTACATTGCTCTGGTTGCTACTTCTATGTTTATTTCAGGCACTCTACCATACACAGCTTTTACATTGCTCTGGTTGCTACTTCTATGTTTATTTCAGGCACTCTACCATACACAGCTTTTACATTGCTCTGGTTGCTACTTCTATGTTTATTTCAGGCACTCTACCATACACAGCTTTTACATTGCTCTGGTTGCTACTTCTATGTTTATTTCAGGCACTCTAC
Organism: Phymorhynchus buccinoides; assembly: GCA_017654935.2. Classification (NCBI taxonomy): domain Eukaryota; kingdom Metazoa; phylum Mollusca; class Gastropoda; order Neogastropoda; family Raphitomidae; genus Phymorhynchus; species Phymorhynchus buccinoides. The sequence goes on along the minus strand of CM065691.1, from coordinate 3,506,124 downwards.
CATACACAGCTTTTACATTGCTCTGGTTGCTACTTCTATGTTTATTTCAGGCACTCTACCATACACAGCTTTTACATTGCTCTGGTTGCTACTTCTATGTTTATTTCAGGCACTCTACCATACACAGCTTTTACATTGCTCTGGTTGCTACTTCTATGTTTATTTCAGGCACTCTACCATACACAGCTTTTACATTGCTCTGGTTGCTACTTCTATGTTTATTTCAGGCACTCTACCATACACAGCTTTTACATTGCTCTGGTTGCTACTTCTATGTTTATTTCAGGCACTCTACCATACACAGCTTTTACATTGCTCTGGTAGCTACTTCTATGTTTATTTCAGGCACTCTACCAAACACAGCTTTTACATTGCTCTGGTAGCTACTTCTATGTTTATTTCAGGCACGCTACCAAACACTGTTAACACGCATGATTATTTCAACGCTTCCTTTTCAATACACTTTTGTGCAAATGCAACATTGTCGACCGAATATCGTTTACCTGTTTCACATTTTAAGGATGACTTGTATCGTTAGGAAGAAACATACAGATCTACCAATAGTTCGTGCCACCCTCATATGACCTTCTCAGTCAATATAATGTTTAACATACACTATTCTGGAGAAGTGCTATGCTTAGTATCCTTACCTTTGTTTTTGTTTAACTCATGAATATCAAAATACAATCAAAACAAAATGTAAGATGTGCATCTACAAAAAACACCCATGTCAGAATGATTAAAAGAGACATCTTTGAATTTAAAAAAAGGAAAATATGCAGAAATAAATTAACTGTTCGTGTAGAGTTCAACGTTCTCCGCAAATTTGTATTGCATATATTTTTTTTTTTTTGTGAAAGAGATCGCATATAATCTTGTGTCTATTTCGTTACCAAAAAATATCATCTTTTAACCAAATCTCATGAGAAAAAAAAGAAAGAAGAGAATTACTCACTTAGAAAGAAGGATGTAGGATGAATTT
>CM065691.1:3470142-3477642 GCA_017654935.2 Phymorhynchus buccinoides | reverse complement strand
CCATCCTCTTCCTGTATTTCCTCCTCCCCATTCTTATTCTTCTTCTCCTTCTCCTCCACCTCCTTATTCTTCTTCTTCTCATCTGCATGCTCCTCCTCTTCCTCCGTTTTCTTCCCATTCCTCATCTTCGTCTTAAGCGGGCGACAGACTATGCGACTGCCTCATATGACTCGATCAGGTCGTGACGTAGATTGTTTCCCGCACAGAAGAGGTCACAAGCCATCTGACTCGATCAGACTTGATCAGTGAAATTTAGAACCCGCCCTATTCGGCCCTGTCACCTGAATGGGCCCGACTGAGTCAGACTGAACGAGCAGCATAGTATGCAAATGAGGTGAAACGTCACGACATGATCGAGTCACATGAGGCAGTCACATAGTCTGTCGCCGGCTTTACGTTTAGTTTCGAAGGGATTAATCTATAGGACTAAGAAAGGTCAAGAAACTTCGGGAGAGAAGGAAACAGATCTTATGGCGCGCCGAATGACCAAAACTCTATCTAGCAGTTCGACAGAGTTAAAAAAACCTATCGAACTGTTAGATACAGTTTCTAAACTATAGCTAGCAGCTAGATAGAGTTTCAAAACTCTGTCGAGCAGCTAGATAGAGTTTCTTGTCGTAAAACTCTATCGAACGTGCCATTTTGATACTTTTTTTAAACGAAGCATTTCATTGGTAGATAGGACTAGTATCTTTGACTGTGACCTACACCTAGCCTAATAGGTGGCATTCTACGAACTCGTTTAGCGGCTTCAATTACAGATGAAACGCCGGGAAGATTCGCTCGTTGAAATCGTTCAGCTGCCATGTTTGTTTAACTACATGTAGGGGCCTAGCACTATCATCTTATTCAAATTCACGGGTCACTGCCCTGCCAAGGCCACAAACTTGTCGCTGAAGCCATGTACCAATCAGAAATCGCGATAGAAAAACTATATATCGATAGGGTTACTTTGTGGAGACCGTATCTAGCTGTTCGACAGAGTTTTAAAACTCTATCGAACAGCTAGATAGGGTTTTCAAACTCTATCGAACTGATAGATACAGTTTCGAAACTCTATCGAACAGCTAGATAGAGTTTTGCATCTTTGGCGCGCCATATGATCTCACCTGCAAGACTAAGCCCAAGTACTTCTAAATGCCATACGGCCCGTTACCGTCCCTGTGAAGAGCTGTATGTCAGAAGGTACATACTATTGGTGTTCGTGGGTAAAAGACAGAAGCTACTATTAGTCTTCGTGATGCCTTTCGTCATACTGCCTTCTGGTTTTCACCCCAGAATGATAGTACTTACTGGCACATAACCATCCTGATTATTGCCACGCCCCTTTTCTTCTGATCGTTCATCCACTGAGAGAGAGAGAGAGAGAGAGAGAGAGAGAGAGAGAGAGAGAGAGAGAGAGAGAGAGAGAGAGAGAGAGAGAGAGAGAGAGAGAGAGAGAGAGAGAGAGAGAGAGAGAGAGAGAGAGAGAGAGAGAGAGAGAGAGAGAGAGAGAGAGAGAGAGAGAGAGAGAGAGAGAGCTCAGAACCATTATTTTACAAGGAAAATAATTTAGGCTGGGCCTAGTCTTCCATTCTGTCCTTGGTTCTAAGCATGCAATACATAACTAATACTATAAACGAACATTGAGACACAGGAACATCGCCAACAAAAAATAACAACTAACAGTAATATAGCAACGACATGGTAGGCAGAGCATCAACATAAGCAATAAAAACAAATAAAATAGAAAACTAACCAACCAATTAAACAAAGTAATAGATTAAAAACACCTATCACTACAATATACTTCTTCTACTACAATTACTACTACTAGTGTTAGACGGAGCAAAAAGCCCATGGAGAGAGAGAGAGAGAGAGAGAGAGAGAGAGAGAGAGAGAGAGAGAGAGAAGAGAGAGAGAGAGAGAGAGAGAGAGAGAGAGAGAGAGAGAGAGAGAGAGAGAGAGAGAGAGAGAGAGGGGCGGGGCGGGGAGCAATAGGCAGATAGTGTGTGTGTGTGTGTGTGTGTGTGTGTGTGTGTGTGTGTGTGTGTGTGTGTGTGTGTGTGTGTGTGTGTGTGTGTGTGTCAAGTCAAGTCAAGTCAAACTTTTATTTCCAGATGGGAACATTGTCTAAGCAAAAACATGGTTTTTTTCAACAAGCCATCCATAAAAAATGATGTAAAGAAAAAATAAAGAACTAAACATTCCAAAGTCGCGAACAACAAGAAAAGTAAAATATACAAGTAAACAATTAATTAAAGAAACAAGCAAATATTCCAACAACAAAAACAGGAAGAAGGATGGGGACTGGGCGAATAGCATATTATGTACAATATATACATCAACATCAACAACGAAACATTTAAAACATCACATTTACTTACCAAAATATATTATGTAGGCTACGTTTCCATTATTTCAAATAATTGGAATAAAGTTATCAATTATGTCCTGTTAAAGAGATACATTTTCATTTTTTTCTTAAAGTAGTTCTTGTTTTTCATGTTTTTTAAAATGGAGGGTAGTTTGTTCCATAAATCTCCACCCGAATAGAGGAGACTAGATTTGAATAGATTATTATTTGGTCGAGGGAATGCTTGTGTTTGTCGTAAATGTATCTGTTATCTTTTTTGGAGCATTTCCGTTGACAATATTATGCATGCAGATTGCCTTTTTGAGGAAAAGTCTGTCTTGAAAAGTTAGTATATCCAGTTGTTTGTAGTCTTCATAGGTAAGTGAACTTGATTTTAATAAAATTATTTTAATTGCTTTTTTGTACATGTATACGATTGATAATCTTTAAATTGGTATCACTACAGCTATCTGTGTGTGTGTGTGTGTGTGTGTGTGTGTGTGTGTGTGTGTGTGTGTGTGTGTGTGTGTGTCTTTGGTGTGTCTATGTTAACTTAGGGAACAATAGAGAAAGCTAAACACAAAGGAAGCATAAAGCACGTAAGAGTTTCAAGTCTTTGCAAGTTATGAACAATAACCTTCCTAACAATTTGTGTTCAGAAATATAAAAAAAACATTAACCCTTTCACCGCCAAAGTCGCATGTTAGCACCACAGTGATGTAACACCTATGTCACTAAAAGGCATCAAATTGGGGTCTATTATCCAAAGACCCTATTGTCTTAGTTTTGGGAAGTAAGGGTAGACCTTATTATTTTATATATGTCACAGAATAATCCCCAACACTGCTTATGGATTTTGTTCTCTACCCAGGTAAACTTATGTTAATTTGTGGCTGAAATATGGCTGGCGGTGAAAGGGTTAAGGCTTTCTGGACCAATAGAAACCACCAAAATGCTATAAAATACAAGTTTTCACGCAAGAACTTTCAGTCAGATTGTTAATGCCTTGTAGTTGTATAAGCACCGCCGCCACCACCCTCCTCCATGTCCCTTTCACAGAAGGGGGAGGGTGGTTCAGTAGAAATCATAGAAGCTGATATGTGGCCCAGCACCACGAAAGGGGCACTAGGTCGCTGGTCTTATTTATCACAACAGGCTTACAAAGTCATAAATATCCTTTTTTGATCAAATTTGAGTTCTGGGTTATGTTCATTATCTCTAGCATTTCATCTTTATAAAGCACAATCTTCGTTATAGTCTATAAATACTATTTTCAAAAAATGTGCTTTAAAATGAGTAGGTTGATGCATTTTCTGCAGCCAGGCTAAACAAATTAGACTGTGATTTCTCAAAATGGCCGACAGTCAGCGTCACCGTACCAACGTTAATTGCTCATAACTCTAAACCGGAAAAAAAAAGTGACAAGAATGGTTGTCATATCATTTGAAAAAGTAATGTCTGACGACTTTATCTGTAACATTTTCTCAGATTGTTCATTTTGAAATTTAATGTCCCAGTCGTGGTGCTGGGTCACACTTGAGAAGAGAGATTGGGGAAAGGCTGAATAGGGGAAAGGATTGGGGAAGGATGAATATAACCAACGGTGCAGGCGACCTGAAAGAAGAATGGCTACACAGGAACTGAACGCTACGTGAATGGAGTAGAGAGCGCAAGGCTGGATAATATCTGGCCAACAACAACACACCGGAAGTGGCACTCTTTAGAAGTAGAAGTCACAACCAGTCTGATTGTGTGGAGACTGGAGAGTGTCTTTCATATCCGGTTCAACATCCAGCCAGTGTATCGCGTTAGAATGTCAAGGTCAAGTGTTTCTTTCGTAAAAGGGTATGGCTGATATAAAAACAACAACGATAGTTTACGGTGTGCGTGCGTGCGTGAATCATCGTGCGTGCGTGTGTGTGTGTGTGTGTGGGGGTGGTGGTGTGTGGGGTGTGGGGGGGGGGGCGCTCGAGTATGTGTGCGCGCGGGGGGGTGTCACAGTGTGTGTGTATGTGTGTGTGCGCGTGTGCAAATGAGTGTTTGTTATGCGTAAAGTGTGTGTGCGCGCGCGAGTCTGTGTGTGTGTGTGTGTGTGTGTGTGTGTGTGTGTGTGTGTGTGTGTGTGTGTGTGTGTGTGTGAGAGAGTGCGCGCGCGCGTCTGTGAATTATCTTTGTGTTTGTGCAAGTGTATACACCACTATGCGTGCGTGCGTGCACATGCGTGAATATATGTGAATGCACTTATGATTATACGTCGTACAAGCATAAAAATGTGTGTGTGTGTGGGGGGGGGGGGGGGGTATTTATATTGATTCATTAGTTCCGGATAGTAACCAAACCACATCAAACACACAATCAAGAAACAATTGTACATAGATTTTCCTGCGACTACAACCAGGCATTAAGTAGTGGCCAGCCTCCATTAAAGTGTACCGTTAGATCCGGAAGCCATCTTCATACAGAAGGCCAGTTCTCGTGTCCGCTTCCGGATTGTCCTTCCCTTCAGCTAGACATACTATTTATGGGAGATTAATCATTCAAAAAGTTAAATATAAAAAGAAAAAAAATACTACAGTTATGTATATTGTAATGTCAATGCACAATGTGAAAGCGTTATGAAGTTTTGGTTAGGAATTTATACATCAAACACATCAGCGTAACTGATAAAAATATGTATCAGACCCTTCTACCCTCAATCAAATATATTACCGTATGCAAAACCTGACCTATGCACATGAAACAGAAATGTCAGTAGTATGGAGGGTACGCTGTACAAGGTGCCTAAGATTTTACTGTTGAACAAGATTCGGGGTTGTGTTGATAAACATGGGTTGCCAAGACAAAATGTATTATTGTCTCATTTGATGCAAATGGTCCTCCATACAAAACTGATTACAAATCTGGACGCAGTGATCACTGTCAAATGTCAAGGACATGTCATCCTCTTACGTCATTTCCGTGTATTTGAAATTTCTGATGAATGCTTAGAGTTGTCTTCTCACGGATTGTCCATACCACCAACACCCCACCAATACCACCCCTCTCCTTGATTATATTTTCAACAATATAGTTGTATCATTATGTAATCATCGTTATCATCCATGTGAACATAATTTTCCCGTAGATGTCATCATCATCATCGTTGTTGTCGTCGTCGATCATCATTATTGTCATCTTCAGCATCATCATAATTATAATCATCACCATCATCATCAACTACTTCTTCATCATCATCAACATCACCATCAACTTCATCATTACCATCATCACAAACATCGTCATTATCACTGCGATCAATATTATCGCCGCCGTCGTCATCATTATCATCAGATTATTTCATCCTCGTTGTCCTTCTCCTCCTCCTCGTCCTCATCCTCACCACTACCATTATCAACATCACCACCACCACCACCACCATCATCATCATCATGTTACCATTAGCACTTCGGGGATCTCATTACTTTGTCCAGGCATCAAGGACTCGGTGGAATCAAATATCAGTGTATGGATCTGTCTGTCTCTTCTCAATCTCTCTAATTCTCCTCCACTCTCTCTCTATCTCTCTCTCTCTCTCTCTCTCTCCTCTCTCTCTCTCTCTCTCTCTCTCTCTCTCCTCTGTCTCTCTCTCTCTCTCTCTCTCTCTCTCTCTCTCTCAATCTCTCTCTCTCTCTCTCTCTCTCTCTCTCTCTCTCTCTCTCTCTCTCTCTCTCTCTCTCTCTCTCTCTCTCTCTCTCTCTCTCTCTCTCTCTCTCTCTCTCTCTCTCTCTCTCTCTGGAGACCCCCTCTATTCAAGTGGAATTAAGGTAGAGAGACCTTCACAAGAGAGCACCGTCCCTGAAATTCCCTAAACAACACTGGGAAAAACCCCGGTACAAACGAAATTCTTAAATCTTTCACTTTTGATTACCCGAGGGATGGCGAGTAGTTACATAAATTGAAACAATTGCTCTCCCCTTCACCCCCCTCCCTCCCTCCCCTCTTCCATCTCTTGATCCCCCCCACTATCTCTCTCTCGACACCCCCACCCCTCCCTACCCACCCTACCCACCCCCTCCTTTTCATCATCGCAATCCAATTCGTAACTCGAAGAGAATAAAGTTAGGGGGGGGAAATAACATGTTCTTTTTCTGTCACAATTGTTGGCATGTTGTTATGGGAAGAAATAACATGTTCTTTTTCTGTCACAATTGTTGGCATGTTGTTATGGGAAGAAATAACATGTTCTTTTTCTGTCACAATTGTTGGCATGTTGTTATGGGAAGAAATAACATGTTCTTTTTCTGTCACAATTGTTGGCATGTTGTTATGGGAAGAAATAACATGTTCTTTTTCTGTCACAATTGTTGGCATGTTGTTATGGGAAGAAATAACATGTTCTTTTTCTGTCACAATTGTTGGCATGTTGTTATGGGAAGAAATAACATGTTCTTTTTCTGTCACAATTGTTGGCATGTTGTTATGGGAAGAAATAACATGTTCTTTTTCTGTCACAATTGTTGGCATGTTGTTATGGGAAGAAATAACATGTTCTTTTTCTGTCACAATTGTTGGCATGTTGTTATGGGAAGAAATAACATGTTCTTTTTCTGTCACAATTGTTGGCATGTTGTTATGGGAAGAAATAACATGTTCTTTTTCTGTCACAATTGTTGGCATGTTGTTATGGGAAGAAATAACATGTTCTTTTTCTGTCACAATTGTTGGCATGTTGTTATGGGAAGAAATAACATGTTCTTTTTCTGTCACAATTGTTGGCATGTTGTTATGGGAAGAAATAACATGTTCTTTTTCTGTCACAATTGTTGGCATGTTGTTATGGGAAGAAATAACATGTTCTTTTTCTGTCACAATTGTTGGCATGTTGTTATGGGAAGAAATAACATGTTCTTTTTCTGTCACAATTGTTGGCATGTTGTTATGGGAAGAAATAACATGTTCTTTTTCTGTCACAATTGTTGGCATGTTGTTATGGGAAGAAATAACATGTTCTTTTTCTGTCACAATTGTTGGCATGTTGTTATGGGAAGAAATAACATGTTCTTTTTCTGTCACAATTGTTGGCATGTTGTTATGGGAAGAAATAACATGTTCTTTTTCTGTCACAATTGTTGGCATGTTGTTATGGGAAGAAATAACATGTTCTTTTTCTGTCACAATTGTTGGCA
>CM065691.1:3450142-3462642 GCA_017654935.2 Phymorhynchus buccinoides | reverse complement strand
AACAAAGAGAGATAAATAGAGAGTAGAGAGACAGACACACAGGAGCTAAATGAGGGAAACAAAGAGAGATAAATAGAGAGTAGAGAGACAGACACACAGGAGCTAAATGAGGGAAACAAAGAGAGATAAATAGAGAGTAGAGAGACAGACACACAGCTAAATGAGCTAAATGAGGGAAACAAAGAGAGATAAATAGAGAGTAGAGAGACAGACACACAGTAGCTAAATGAGGGAAACAAAGAGAGATAAATAGAGAGTAGAGAGACAGACACACAGGAGCTAAATGAGGGAAACAAAGAGAGATAAATAGAGAGTAGAGAGACAGACACACAGGAGCTAAATGAGGGAAACAAAGAGAGATAAATAGAGAGTAGAGAGACAGACACACAGGAGCTAAATGAGGGAAACAAAGAGAGATAAATAGAGAGTAGAGAGACAGACACACAGGAGCTAAATGAGGGAAACAAAGAGAGATAAATAGAGAGTAGAGAGACAGACACACAGGAGCTAAATGAGGGAAACAAAGAGAGATAAATAGAGAGTAGAGAGACAGACACACAGGAGCTAAATGAGGGAAACAAAGAGAGATAAATAGAGAGTAGAGAGACAGACACACAGGAGCTAAATGAGGGAAACAAAGAGAGATAAATAGAGAGTAGAGAGACAGACACACAGGAGCTAAATGAGGGAAACAAAGAGAGATAAATAGAGAGTAGAGAGACAGACACACAGGAGCTAAATGAGGGAAACAAAGAGAGATAAATAGAGAGTAGAGAGACAGACACACAGTAGCTAAATGAGGGAAACAAAGAGAGATAAATAGAGAGTAGAGAGACAGACACACAGGAGCTAAATGAGGGAAACAAAGAGAGATAAATAGAGAGTAGAGAGACAGACACACAGGAGCTAAATGAGGGAAACAAAGAGAGATAAATAGAGAGTAGAGAGACAGACACACAGGAGCTAAATGAGGGAAACAAAGAGAGATAAATAGAGAGTAGAGAGACAGACACACAGGAGCTAAATGAGGGAAACAAAGAGAGATAAATAGAGAGTAGAGAGACAGACACACAGGAGCTAAATGAGGGAAACAAAGAGAGATAAATAGAGAGTAGAGAGACAGACACACAGGAGCTAAATGAGGGAAACAAAGAGAGATAAATAGAGAGTAGAGAGACAGACACACAGGAGCTAAATGAGGGAAACAAAGAGAGATAAATAGAGAGTAGAGAGACAGACACACAGGAGCTAAATGAGGGAAACAAAGAGAGATAAATAGAGAGTAGAGAGACAGACACACAGGAGCTAAATGAGGGAAACAAAGAGAGATAAATAGAGAGTAGAGAGACAGACACACAGGAGCTAAATGAGGGAAACAAAGAGAGATAAATAGAGAGTAGAGAGACAGACACACAGGAGCTAAATGAGGGAAACAAAGAGAGATAAATAGAGAGTAGAGAGACAGACACACAGGAGCTAAATGAGGGAAACAAAGAGAGATAAATAGAGAGTAGAGAGACAGACACACAGGAGCTAAATGAGGGAAACAAAGAGAGATAAATAGAGAGTAGAGAGACAGACACACAGGAGCTAAATGAGGGAAACAAAGAGAGATAAATAGAGAGTAGAGAGACAGACACACAGGAGCTAAATGAGGGAAACAAAGAGAGATAAATAGAGAGTAGAGAGACAGACACACAGGAGCTAAATGAGGGAAACAAAGAGAGATAAATAGAGAGTAGAGAGACAGACACACAGGAGCTAAATGAGGGAAACAAAGAGAGATAAATAGAGAGTAGAGAGACAGACACACAGGAGCTAAATGAGGGAAACAAAGAGAGATAAATAGAGAGTAGAGAGACAGACACACAGGAGCTAAATGAGGGAAACAAAGAGAGATAAATAGAGAGTAGAGAGACAGACACACAGGAGCTAAATGAGGGAAACAAAGAGAGATAAATAGAGAGTAGAGAGACAGACACACAGGAGCTAAATGAGGGAAACAAAGAGAGATAAATAGAGAGTAGAGAGACAGACACACAGGAGCTAAATGAGGGAAACAAAGAGAGATAAATAGAGAGTAGAGAGACAGACACACAGGAGCTAAATGAGGGAAACAAAGAGAGATAAATAGAGAGTAGAGAGACAGACACACAGGAGCTAAATGAGGGAAACAAAGAGAGATAAATAGAGAGTAGAGAGACAGACACACAGGAGCTAAATGAGGGAAACAAAGAGAGATAAATAGAGAGTAGAGAGACAGACACACAGGAGCTAAATGAGGGAAACAAAGAGAGATAAATAGAGAGTAGAGAGACAGACACACAGTAGCTAAATGAGGGAAACAAAGAGAGATAAATAGAGAGTAGAGAGACAGACACACAGGAGCTAAATGAGGGAAACAAAGAGAGATAAATAGAGAGTAGAGAGACAGACACACAGGAGCTAAATGAGGGAAACAAAGAGAGATAAATAGAGAGTAGAGAGACAGACACACAGGAGCTAAATGAGGGAAACAAAGAGAGATAAATAGAGAGTAGAGAGACAGACACACAGGAGCTAAATGAGGGAAACAAAGAGAGATAAATAGAGAGTAGAGAGACAGACACACAGGAGCTAAATGAGGGAAACAAAGAGAGATAAATAGAGAGTAGAGAGACAGACACACAGGAGCTAAATGAGGGAAACAAAGAGAGATAAATAGAGAGTAGAGAGACAGACACACAGGAGCTAAATGAGGGAAACAAAGAGAGATAAATAGAGAGTAGAGAGACAGACACACAGGAGCTAAATGAGGGAAACAAAGAGAGATAAATAGAGAGTAGAGAGACAGACACACAGGAGCTAAATGAGGGAAACAAAGAGAGATAAATAGAGAGTAGAGAGACAGACACACAGGAGCTAAATGAGGGAAACAAAGAGAGATAAATAGAGAGTAGAGAGACAGACACACAGGAGCTAAATGAGGGAAACAAAGAGAGATAAATAGAGAGTAGAGAGACAGACACACAGGAGCTAAATGAGGGAAACAAAGAGAGATAAATAGAGAGTAGAGAGACAGACACACAGGAGCTAAATGAGGGAAACAAAGAGAGATAAATAGAGAGTAGAGAGACAGACACACAGGAGCTAAATGAGGGAAACAAAGAGAGATAAATAGAGAGTAGAGAGACAGACACACAGGAGCTAAATGAGGGAAACAAAGAGAGATAAATAGAGAGTAGAGAGACAGACACACAGGAGCTAAATGAGGGAAACAAAGAGAGATAAATAGAGAGTAGAGAGACAGACACACAGGAGCTAAATGAGGGAAACAAAGAGAGATAAATAGAGAGTAGAGAGACAGACACACAGGAGCTAAATGAGGGAAACAAAGAGAGATAAATAGAGAGTAGAGAGACAGACACACAGGAGCTAAATGAGGGAAACAAAGAGAGATAAATAGAGAGTAGAGAGACAGACACACAGGAGCTAAATGAGGGAAACAAAGAGAGATAAATAGAGAGTAGAGAGACAGACACACAGGAGCTAAATGAGGGAAACAAAGAGAGATAAATAGAGAGTAGAGAGACAGACACACAGGAGCTAAATGAGGGAAACAAAGAGAGATAAATAGAGAGTAGAGAGACAGACACACAGGAGCTAAATGAGGAAACAAAGAGAGATAAATAGAGAGTAGAGACAGACACACACACAGGAGCTAAATGAGGGAAACAAAGAGAGATAAATAGAGAGTAGAGAGACAGACACACAGGAGCTAAATGAGGGAAACAAAGAGAGATAAATAGAGAGTAGAGAGACAGACACACAGGAGCTAAATGAGGGAAACAAAGAGAGATAAATAGAGAGTAGAGAGACAGACACACAGGAGCTAAATGAGGGAAACAAAGAGAGATAAATAGAGAGTAGAGAGACAGACACACAGGAGCTAAATGAGGGAAACAAAGAGAGATAAATAGAGAGTAGAGAGACAGACACACAGGAGCTAAATGAGGGAAACAAAGAGAGATAAATAGAGAGTAGAGAGACAGACACACAGGAGCTAAATGAGGGAAACAAAGAGAGATAAATAGAGAGTAGAGAGACAGACACACAGGAGCTAAATGAGGGAAACAAAGAGAGATAAATAGAGAGTAGAGAGACAGACACACAGGAGCTAAATGAGGGAAACAAAGAGAGATAAATAGAGAGTAGAGAGACAGACACACAGGAGCTAAATGAGGGAAACAAAGAGAGATAAATAGAGAGTAGAGAGACAGACACACAGGAGCTAAATGAGGGAAACAAAGAGAGATAAATAGAGAGTAGAGAGACAGACACACAGGAGCTAAATGAGGGAAACAAAGAGAGATAAATAGAGAGTAGAGAGACAGACACACAGGAGCTAAATGAGGGAAACAAAGAGAGATAAATAGAGAGTAGAGAGACAGACACACAGGAGCTAAATGAGGGAAACAAAGAGAGATAAATAGAGAGTAGAGAGACAGACACACAGGAGCTAAATGAGGGAAACAAAGAGAGATAAATAGAGAGTAGAGAGACAGACACACAGGAGCTAAATGAGGGAAACAAAGAGAGATAAATAGAGAGTAGAGAGACAGACACACAGGAGCTAAATGAGGGAAACAAAGAGAGATAAATAGAGAGTAGAGAGACAGACACACAGGAGCTAAATGAGGGAAACAAAGAGAGATAAATAGAGAGTAGAGAGACAGACACACAGGAGCTAAATGAGGGAAACAAAGAGAGATAAATAGAGAGTAGAGAGACAGACACACAGGAGCTAAATGAGGGAAACAAAGAGAGATAAATAGAGAGTAGAGAGACAGACACACAGGAGCTAAATGAGGGAAACAAAGAGAGATAAATAGAGAGTAGAGAGACAGACACACAGGAGCTAAATAAATGAGGGAAACAAAGAGAGATAAATAGAGAGTAGAGAGACAGACACACAGGAGCTAAATGAGGGAAACAAAGAGAGATAAATAGAGAGTAGAGAGACAGACACACAGGAGCTAAATGAGGGAAACAAAGAGAGATAAATAGAGAGTAGAGAGACAGACACACAGGAGCTAAATGAGGGAAACAAAGAGAGATAAATAGAGAGTAGAGAGACAGACACACAGGAGCTAAATGAGGGAAACAAAGAGAGATAAATAGAGAGTAGAGAGACAGACACACAGGAGCTAAATGAGGGAAACAAAGAGAGATAAATAGAGAGTAGAGAGACAGACACACAGGAGCTAAATGAGGGAAACAAAGAGAGATAAATAGAGAGTAGAGAGACAGACACACAGGAGCTAAATGAGGGAAACAAAGAGAGATAAATAGAGAGTAGAGAGACAGACACACAGGAGCTAAATGAGGGAAACAAAGAGAGATAAATAGAGAGTAGAGAGACAGACACACAGGAGCTAAATGAGGGAAACAAAGAGAGATAAATAGAGAGTAGAGAGACAGACACACAGGAGCTAAATGAGGGAAACAAAGAGAGATAAATAGAGAGTAGAGAGACAGACACACAGGAGCTAAATGAGGGAAACAAAGAGAGATAAATAGAGAGTAGAGAGACAGACACACAGGAGCTAAATGAGGGAAACAAAGAGAGATAAATAGAGAGTAGAGAGACAGACACACAGTAGCTAAATGAGGGAAACAAAGAGAGATAAATAGAGAGTAGAGAGACAGACACACAGGAGCTAAATGAGGGAAACAAAGAGAGATAAATAGAGAGTAGAGAGACAGACACACAGGAGCTAAATGAGGGAAACAAAGAGAGATAAATAGAGAGTAGAGAGACAGACACACAGGAGCTAAATGAGGGAAACAAAGAGAGATAAATAGAGAGTAGAGAGACAGACACACAGGAGCTAAATGAGGGAAACAAAGAGAGATAAATAGAGAGTAGAGAGACAGACACACAGGAGCTAAATGAGGGAAACAAAGAGAGATAAATAGAGAGTAGAGAGACAGACACACAGGAGCTAAATGAGGGAAACAAAGAGAGATAAATAGAGAGTAGAGAGACAGACACACAGGAGCTAAATGAGGGAAACAAAGAGAGATAAATAGAGAGTAGAGAGACAGACACACAGGAGCTAAATGAGGGAAACAAAGAGAGATAAATAGAGAGTAGAGAGACAGACACACAGGAGCTAAATGAGGGAAACAAAGAGAGATAAATAGAGAGTAGAGAGACAGACACACAGGAGCTAAATGAGGGAAACAAAGAGAGATAAATAGAGAGTAGAGAGACAGACACACAGGAGCTAAATGAGGGAAACAAAGAGAGATAAATAGAGAGTAGAGAGACAGACACACAGGAGCTAAATGAGGGAAACAAAGAGAGATAAATAGAGAGTAGAGAGACAGACACACAGGAGCTAAATGAGGGAAACAAAGAGAGATAAATAGAGAGTAGAGAGACAGACACACAGGAGCTAAATGAGGGAAACAAAGAGAGATAAATAGAGAGTAGAGAGACAGACACACAGGAGCTAAATGAGGGAAACAAAGAGAGATAAATAGAGAGTAGAGAGACAGACACACAGGAGCTAAATGAGGGAAACAAAGAGAGATAAATAGAGAGTAGAGAGACAGACACACAGGAGCTAAATGAGGGAAACAAAGAGAGATAAATAGAGAGTAGAGAGACAGACACACAGGAGCTAAATGAGGGAAACAAAGAGAGATAAATAGAGAGTAGAGAGACAGACACACAGGAGCTAAATGAGGGAAACAAAGAGAGATAAATAGAGAGTAGAGAGACAGACACACAGGAGCTAAATGAGGGAAACAAAGAGAGATAAATAGAGAGTAGAGAGACAGACACACAGGAGCTAAATGAGGGAAACAAAGAGAGATAAATAGAGAGTAGAGAGACAGACACACAGGAGCTAAATGAGGGAAACAAAGAGAGATAAATAGAGAGTAGAGAGACAGACACACAGGAGCTAAATGAGAGAAACAAAGAGAGATAAATAGAGAGTAGAGAGACAGACACACAGGAGCTAAATGAGCTAAATGAAACAAAGAGAGATAAATAGAGAGTAGAGAGACAGACACACAGGAGCTAAATGAGGGAAACAAAGAGAGATAAATAGAGAGTAGAGAGACAGACACACAGGAGCTAAATGAGGGAAACAAAGAGAGATAAATAGAGAGTAGAGAGACAGACACACAGGAGCTAAATGAGGGAAACAAAGAGAGATAAATAGAGAGTAGAGAGACAGACACACAGGAGCTAAATGAGAGAAACAAAGAGAGATAAATAGAGAGTAGAGAGACAGACACACAGGAGCTAAATGAGGGAAACAAAGAGAGATAAATAGAGAGTAGAGAGACAGACACACAGGAGCTAAATGAGGGAAACAAAGAGAGATAAATAGAGAGTAGAGAGACAGACACACAGGAGCTAAATGAGGGAAACAAAGAGAGATAAATAGAGAGTAGAGAGACAGACACACAGGAGCTAAATGAGGGAAACAAAGAGAGATAAATAGAGAGTAGAGAGACAGACACACAGGAGCTAAATGAGGGAAACAAAGAGAGATAAATAGAGAGTAGAGAGACAGACACACAGGAGCTAAATGAGGGAAACAAAGAGAGATAAATAGAGAGTAGAGAGACAGACACACAGGAGCTAAATGAGGGAAACAAAGAGAGATAAATAGAGAGTAGAGAGACAGACACACAGGAGCTAAATGAGGGAAACAAAGAGAGATAAATAGAGAGTAGAGAGACAGACACACAGGAGCTAAATGAGGGAAACAAAGAGAGATAAATAGAGAGTAGAGAGACAGACACACAGTAGCTAAATGAGGGAAACAAAGAGAGATAAATAGAGAGTAGAGAGACAGACACACAGGAGCTAAATGAGAGAAACAAAGAGAGATAAATAGAGAGTAGAGAGACAGACACACAGGAGCTAAATGAGGGAAACAAAGAGAGATAAATAGAGAGTAGAGAGACAGACACACAGGAGCTAAATGAGGGAAACAAAGAGAGATAAATAGAGAGTAGAGAGACAGACACACAGTCGCTAAATGAGGGAAACAAAGAGAGATAAATAGAGAGTAGAGAGACAGACACACAGGAGCTAAATGAGGGAAACAAAGAGAGATAAATAGAGAGTAGAGAGACAGACACACAGTCGCTAAATGAGGGAAACAAAGAGAGATAAATAGAGAGTAGAGAGACAGACACACAGTCGCTAAATGAGGGAAACAAAGAGAGATAAATAGAGAGTAGAGAGACAGACACACAGTCGCTAAATGAGAGAAACAAAGAGAGATAAATAGAGAGTAGAGAGACAGACACACAGTCGCTAAATGAGGGAAACAAAGAGAGATAAATAGAGAGTAGAGAGACAGACACACAGTCGCTAAATGAGAGAAACAAAGAGAGATAAATAGAGAGTAGAGAGACAGACACACAGTCGCTAAATGAGGGAAACAAAGAGAGATAAATAGAGAGTAGAGAGACAGACACACAGTCGCTAAATGAGGGAAACAAAGAGAGATAAATAGAGAGTAGAGAGACAGACACACAGGAGCTAAATGAGGGAAACAAAGAGAGATAAATAGAGAGTAGAGAGACAGACACACAGTCGCTAAATGAGGGAAACAAAGAGAGATAAATAGAGAGTAGAGAGACAGACACACAGTCGCTAAATGAGGGAAACAAAGAGAGATAAATAGAGAGTAGAGAGACAGACACACAGTCGCTAAATGAGGGAAACAAAGAGAGATAAATAGAGAGTAGAGAGACAGACACACAGTCGCTAAATGAGGGAAACAAAGAGAGATAAATAGAGAGTAGAGAGACAGACACACAGTCGCTAAATGAGGGAAACAAAGAGAGATAAATAGAGAGTAGAGAGACAGACACACAGTCGCTAAATGAGGGAAACAAAGAGAGATAAATAGAGAGTAGAGAGACAGACACACAGCTAAATGAGAGAAACAAAGAGAGCTAAATGAGACAGAAACAAAGAGAGATAAATAGAGAGTAGAGAGACAGACACACAGTCGCTAAATGAGAGAAACAAAGAGAGATAAATAGAGAGTAGAGAGACAGACACACAGTCGCTAAATGAGGGAAACAAAGAGAGATAAATAGAGAGTAGAGAGACAGACACACAGTCGCTAAATGAGGGAAACAAAGAGAGATAAATAGAGAGTAGAGAGACAGACACACAGTCGCTAAATGAGAGAAACAAAGAGAGATAAATAGAGAGTAGAGAGACAGACACACAGTCGCTAAATGAGGGAAACAAAGAGAGATAAATAGAGAGTAGAGAGACAGACACACAGTCGCTAAATGAGGGAAACAAAGAGAGATAAATAGAGAGTAGAGAGACAGACACACAGTCGCTAAATGAGAGAAACAAAGAGAGATAAATAGAGAGTAGAGAGACAGACACACAGTCGCTAAATGAGGGAAACAAAGAGAGATAAATAGAGAGTAGAGAGACAGACACACAGTCGCAAAAATCCGGGAAAATTCCGATTTTTCCAGTGTTTGGGAAAAATCGGAATTCTGATTTTTCCCGGATTGGTCTCGGTAAAATTCCGAATTCTGATTTTCCCCGGGAAAATTCCTAATTTTCCGAAGCTGACAACGAAGTGAAATTAATTGTGTGTGAGAGAAACAAACTTGCACGGTTTTCATGTCCTGTTCTTTTTGTTATGAAATTTACCACCCATACGCCTTCACAAAATATTATGGAACACCTGTAATGAACTTGTAATGGAAACTTGTAATGGAAAGGTATCGCTAAAATCTGATATAATTGATACACTATTCATATTTCGTGGAGTAATTTACCAATAAAACTTCTCATGCTTAGCTGTATTTAATGTGGAATATTCGACATATAAAGCACAAATCCATAATTGATAGTTAGGTGTGTTTGTGCACGAGTTCCTAATGTATTTGTGTTAAGTGCATTGTGATCACTTCCCAATAATTTGAACTCTCCGTGTTTTTGAATTGTAAGAAGATTCAGTTGTATGCTGGCTGCTCGTACAAGAAGGAAGAATAATGGAGAAAAAACAATTCTATGATCTTTTGGAAGAATACGCGGAATCACATTAATTTGTTTTTTGTGCTCATCGGAATGAGATTGCCAGCAGTGTCACACCCAGCCCTGATAGAGAGAGAGAGAAAGAGAGAGAGAGAGAGAGAGACGAACGAACGGTTTTCATTTCCTGAGAGAGAGAGAGAGAGAGAGAGAGAGAGAGAGAGAGAGAGAGAGAGAGAGAGAGAGAGAGAGAGAGAGAGAGAGAGAGAGAGAGTGAGAGTATCTTTGAATACAGACTTTTATTGCTGTTACACATGATATAACTAAGAAATGTTGTGATGTGTTTTTTAACCTGACCTTTTTACATTTATGTGATTTTATCACTTGCAATCATGTAGTTTTTTTCATTAAAAACTCAAGACCTGTTCTGGAGACGTGTATTGTTATAAGCCAACACTGGATGTGTGAAATCACAAAACATCCCCGCTTCTCCGCCTATCAGCATGCCTCTCTCTTCCTCTCTCCCTTCACCTGTGTCTCTGTCTGTCTCCGTCTCTTTTTCTCTATTTCTCTCTCTGTGTCTGTCTGTCTCTATGTGTCTCTGTCCCTGTCTCTGTCTCTCTCTCTCTCTCTCTGGTTTGGTATGGCATGCAGCTACTTGCCTGGGAAAAATCGGAATCTTCCCTGGAAAAATCGGAATCTTACCAGCCTTAGGAAGATTCCGAATTTTCACGGGAAATATCGGAATTCGGAATTTTCCCGGATTCCAATATTTCCCGTGACATAGACAAACGAAGACACAGAAATCGAGAGAAAAGAGGACAAGGAGAGAAGAGGGAAAGAAAAGAGAAAGAAAAGAGATGGACAAAGATAGAAAGAACGCCAGGGCACAGACAAGTTTCATCCCCAGATCCATCCACCTCTTAAACTCATGATCCTTTTGAATGCCTGCTCGTGTTGACAGATTCTACCTTAATCCTTATGCTGCATGTATCTATGTGACCTGTGTCATCCTAACATATGTATTTGATGCTCATGCCTGCCACATGTCAATATCCTTATGTGACCTGTGTCATCCTAACATATGTATTTGATACTCATGCGTGCCACATGTCAATATCCTTATGTGACCTGTGTCATCCTAACATATGTATTTGATACTCATGCGTGCCACATGTCAATATCCTTATGTGACCTGTGTCATCCTAACATATGTATTTGATGCTCATGCGTGCCACATGTCAATATCCTTATGTGACCTGTGTCATCCTAACATATGTATTTGATGCTCATGCCTGCCACATGTCAATATCCTTATGTGACCTGTGTCATCCTAACATATGTATTTGATACTCATGCGTGCCACATGTCAATATCCTTATGTGACCTGTGTCATCCTAACATATGTATTTGATACTCATGCCTGCCACATGTCAATATCCTTATGTGACCTGTGTCATCCTAACATATGTATTTGATACTCATGCCTGCCACATGTCAATATCCTTATGTGACCTGTGTCATCCTAACATATGTATTTGATACTCATGCGTGCCACATGTCAATATCCTTATGTGACCTGTGTCATCCTAACATATGTATTTGATACTCATGCCTGCCACATGTCAATATCCTTATGTGACCTGTGTCATCCTAACATATGTATTTGATACTCATGCCTGCCACATGTCAATATCCTTATGTGACCTGTGTCATCCTAACATATGTATTTGATGCTCATGCGTGCCACATGTCAATATCCTTATGTGACCTGTGTCATCCTAATATATGTATTTGATGCTCATGCGTGCCACATGTCAATATCCTTATGTGACCTGTGTCATCCTAACATATGTATTTGATGCTCATGCGTGCCACATGTCAATATCCTCATGCATTTTGTTCATCTTTGTCATTCGTATGTGACTTGCCATCCAAAATTGTGCTTATAATATTTATGCATGCTGAAGGTCAATTTGTTGTACGGCACCTGGACGAAATTTCTCCTTGAGAGATAATAAAGTGATTTTGAATTTTCAATTTGAATTTGAAAACAGAAATGAAAGAGAACAGAGAAAAAGAAGGACAGAAGAAAGAGACAGATGGGGATGCACAGACACAGAAAGAGAGAGACAGAAGAAGACAGACAGACAGTATAATTATTAAAGATCTCGATTAAAATGTTTTCAAAGAAAGGTGCTAAACAATTATGGGAAAGATACATTTTGAATATTCCAGATCTCACCATGATTGCCATCGTGTGTGTCTAAAGTCTGTCCATTTACGGTTCTCTGGTAAACGAACAACATAAACAACAAGGGCAACGCCGAGCGGCTGCAAAATCCCCTCGCAGCATCGCCGAGCTACTCCGAAATCGGAATGTGTCGGCTGTACACACAGCGGGGAGACCATTTAGACTATTCATCAAGAAATGTTGTGAAAAAAACTGCATTGAAATACACACCCTCCCCCCACC
>CM065691.1:3432642-3435142 GCA_017654935.2 Phymorhynchus buccinoides | reverse complement strand
TGTGGCTCCCATACAATTTTCCTCATGCACGAAAACAATACATCACATTAAAGACCCACCAGGTCACGTGTCAAAATCACGGGATTCACGTGTTTTCCCTCTTGGAGCTGGTAAGAAATCTTGTTTTGACCATGTTTGACTACCTTGCAAATGTCCCCAAATTAAAAACGAAACATAATTTTAAAGAACAGCCTCAATTTGAAGTTGGGGACATTTCGATGGCTTAGAGTCAAAACGGACTATCTTGAGACAGTCCATTGACTTGTTATTGATGATATTGCAAAAACTAAGAACTTGTATTAAAAAAGACTGCAACTAATATAAAATGGGGTTTTTGCTTTTTATATTTCTGCTGTATCTTAAAATACAAGTTATTAGTTTTCGCAATAAGTTCAACAATACGTCAATGGACTATCAAAAGATAGTCCGTTTTGACTCCAAGCCATCGATTTGTATGTGGGTCATTTTTTTGGGTATTTGTATGTAAGGGCCCGCCACACTGCATATGATTCGACCACAATACGATCCGATTGTGACGATGTCTGTGAGTCATGATTCGCGTGAAATACTTCCGTCTACACACATGTCTTCTATGTTCGCTCAATAGACTCACGCAGACTCCTGTGCACGAATGGAATCAAATGTCCCATACAAAAATACAGATACGTTTATCAAATTCGTGTACAGGGGGAATAGTGAACATAACTCGTAAACATTCATCGGATTCATTCAGACAGTAGAATTTCACGAGAATCATGCCTGACACGTGTCACAGTCTGATCGCATTGAGATCGCTTCCTATGTGGCTGGCCCTTTAGTGCATAGTGAAGCCTGCCTCGCCACGTCATCATTACAATGGCGGCGTCAAGACAGAACTGTAAGATCGCTTCCTATGTGGCTGGTCCTTTAGTGCATAGTGAAGCCTGCCTCGCCACGTCATCATTACAATGGCGGCGTCAACACAGAACTGTAAGCACGCGCTTCAACCGCTTCCCTCTAGGCCTTCCGTGTCCACCCTTTTACAGCTTAAGGCTGCGTACACAGCAGACGCGGAAATCCCATGCGCAATCCGTAAACAAGTAAAAGAAAGGAGGGAAAAAATAAGCGCACGTGTCCGTATTTCCCCGCGTCCATTTCTACAACCCCCCACCCCCACCCACCCACCCCGGGTAATAGAAAGGGGAGAACGATCGTTTTCCTTCCAAGGTCCTACTGTCTGGAACAGTCATCCCTATTCAATCCGTCATGCTCCCACCATCTCAGAATTCAAATCCTCTTTAAAAACACATCTTTTCAGAAAAGCTTATCACAACTACCTTCTAGTGTAACTGATCCCTGAAAAGTATGCTCCTATTGGCGTTGGCCCCTTTCTTATTGTTGTGTATGACTGGGCACCTTGCATGACTTGTGTATGTGTGTGTGTGTTCACGTCAGTGTGTGTGTGTGTGTGTGTGTGTGTGTGTGTGTGTGTGTGTGTGTGTGTGTGTGTGTAGTGTGTGTGTGAATTATGTGTGTGAATGTGTGTGAGTGTGTTGTGTATGTGGGGAGGGAGGAGGGTGGGGTGGGGGGGGGTGGCGGGCCGTGAGTGGTATGGGGGGGGGGGGGTGGGGGTGAGACGAGGGGTGAGGGGAATGAGGGACTACGTTTGTGTGTGTGATGTATTTGCGCGTATGCGCGTGCGCATGCATTAGATGTTTATAGGTGTCGTTTTCTCTGTTCAAATGGGAGGATGCGTAGACATTTGGCTATGTTTGTGTGTGCGTGTGCATGTGTCGATTTATGAATTGAGTGCTATGTCAATATTTTATGACGCTTATATGAAGTCTTTAATTACTACTTTGAACTTTTAACTATTTGCCATTGTAAACGCCTTGGGCTCCTGGTTTTATCGGGAGGTAAGTGCGTCATAACGTTTCATTATTATTTATTATTATTATTATTATTATTAGGTATTCACGGATACAAAATACGACGGTAAATCGTCCTTAGGAAACTGTTTGGGTGATGCTTAACACGTAACCAGTCTGACTATCCGTCTGTCTGTCTGTCTGTCTGTCTGTCTGTCTGTCTGTCTGTCTGTCTGTCTGTCTGTCTGTCTGTCTGTCTGTCTGTCTGTCTGTCTGTCTGTCTGTCTGTCTGTCTGTCTCTCTCTCTCTCTCTCTCTCTCTCTCTCTCTCTCTCTCTCTCTCTCTCTCTCTCTCTCTCTCTCTCTCTCTCTCTCTCTCTCTCTGCCTCCCTTCTCTCTCTCTCTCTGGACATACTACCTTTCAAGTTAAAACTAAAATTCAACAAAGCTGTTTCATGTTCAAAATTTTATCAGGCAATGCCCCACCATCACTTACCATTAGGTTTGTTGTCAATGATCAACGCCATGTTCACAAACTCATGCTGTCTTTGCCTAGAATCGACCTTTTCAAAACATGTTTAGCTTATTCTGGCGGGGCCTTGTGGAATGCCATATTGGGCAATCTCGCAATTGAAACAAGCTTTAATTCTTTCC
>CM065691.1:3417642-3422642 GCA_017654935.2 Phymorhynchus buccinoides | reverse complement strand
TCTCTCTCTCTCTCTCTCTCTCTCTCTCTCTCTCTCTCTCTCTCTCTCTCTCTCTCTCTCTCTCATTTCTTAAAATACAATTTTAAATGCTATTGACCTTTTGTGGACTATAGTAGAGAACTCTCTGTTGCTTCTTCTTCTTCGATCGATCAGACAGTCTCCTGTCAATTATGAGCGCAGATGCGTCGTGCTGCCGTTATGCGCCTAACTAAGAAATAGGCCCAGCAAATCCGACTTCGGCTGGAGGAAATCCTTTTGAAAGTGTTCTTTGAAAAAAAAGCCAGGAGAACGGACCAGTAAATAGACAGATAGTAGATAACAGACAGTAAGCAGAGGGAAAAGGCAGAGTTAAAGAGTGACATATTAGAGAAAGCTACAAACACAGAAATTCCCCCCACGGATGAATAAAAACCTAAAAAGAACAAGGTAGGTAGGTAGGTACGTAGGTAGGTAGGGACAAAACAAGCCGTAAAGCTTTTTCAAACAGTCCCATCTTTTATGATTTTTCTGGTAAATGTATCTTTTTGGTCAAGGTTGATGCGGCATAAATTTTCCTCATAAATCATTATTCGTCATAGCTTATAATAAATGCTAAACATTTTGGTAATGTATCCAGACGATTTTTAAACATATTAGTATGAACTTGAAGAAAGAAAGAAGAACCATGATCAGGGCATTAGGCGGCTGCTGTACTGGCATCACACTGCTGACCCGCTGAACGGGCACTGGCTGGCCAGGTCACTTAGTTTTTATGATTTTATAATTTACTATGTTTCCTTTTAGGTGCTGTCCGCAATTGTTCGTCGACGTTATGCCACACAGTGGCCCTTTGGATAATAAATCCTGATCCTGATCCTGATACAAAAGAACCACCCCGGGTACTCTTTGTTGCTAATAAAACAGGCAAAGTGCGCTCACCTTCAGTTTGTGATGACATCGTGGAACACACAACTATGTCGCTGACAAGCTGTAGCTTAAAGGCCAAATACCAGAAGCAAAATAATGCTATCAATATCACGCCAAATATTAAATAAAGGAGTGTGCAGACAAGCGTGAACTATTCGAACGAAATCTCAAACAGATCTACTCAGTTTGCAAACAATTCACGAGCATTTTGATCTCAACAACAATAACAATAAAAAAAAAATTAAAAAGTGAACACGATCAAATCAGTTTGGTGAACATAATGTTTACCTTCGTTTGTTCCCTTTATCAAGATTTTTTTCTTTTCTTTTTTTATATTTGTCAGAATGGCATATTCCATTCACCCCAAATTGAAAACAACTGGCCTGAGCTGATACTGTAGCACTCTTTAAACGTATACCGAAGTCACGTTATAGGGGAGACGTATTCATATAGTACCTGTAAAACTCTAAAAGCCACTCGACCAATCTTTAAAGTGTTCGGGTCAATGTTGTCCATTTTGTAAATTACAATATTCAAAGCAAATATAATTGAGCCATAGTTTGCAATTCGTACCTCTGTCATGTAATGCGTACCTCCTGCGTCTTTTCAATGGCGCAGCCACTCTAAGGCATTCAGAAGCTTGTTTTAAGTGACTTCAAACTTTTGATGATAAAATGACATAAGATTTATTTTGATGGCACAAAAACTAACTGGAACATTTAGAAGAAATGGTGGCCTATAATTAACGCCAAGCCACGAGCATCCTACCCGCTTTAACCCCCCCCCCCTTGGTGGTACCAAAAAGCTTCAACGAATTCCGTAACAGGTCTCGTAATTCGTAACTTTTGAAGAAAACCCCCCCCCCTAAAGCATAATTATAGTATACAGTTACAGCCCTCCACCAGCAGTATGCGTTGACAGTTTGATAGCTTTCCAATAATGCCCCTGAGATATAGATCCCTATCCTTAAAAGGTACTATATCAATACGTGTCCCCTATAGGTAGTCGACTGAACCTGATGACTGGCATACACTGATTGCAAACAAGCAAATCCAGTTATCCAATGTTTCACCTGGGCAAACGGGCACGTAGCGATGTATGCCCGTCTGTTTGTGTCCCCGTCTCTACATGTCCCTGTCTTATATCTCTCCATCTCTTTGCCCTCAGGATCAGGATCAGGATCAGGATCAATACATTGCAGGTGCCATCACTGGCAAGAGTCGCGACGGAACTAGGAGGGCGCGTGTATGCTAATCCTAACATAACCACTAATCTGTTCAACTGTTGTCACACTTACTTTCAGCCCATGGTTGATTGCATCAGGGAAATGATTGCATAATATTCCAAATATGTACGGCATTTTTTATCTAGGCGTTGGGGTGGGCCGTCTCTTAAAAACACTAACCTTAGCTCTAACTCTATCCCTAACCCTTAGGCTAATCCGAGAGAACACATAGAGACACATGGAGACGGGATTTATAGAGACAAGGACATAGTGTAGAGATGGGGGCACAATGAGGGCGACACATAGAGACGGGAACACAAGGAAAATAGAGACGAGAGCACATCAGTATGATCCCAGGAATAATACGTTGACTTTGATGCTTGACTTTGGACTAATCCGCAAAACAGCAGCTGGCATACACAAAGCGATATATAACATCACTGGTAAGAGTAATTAAAAGCAGGCATATTAAGCTTTGATCTCTGTTGATGTTACACGGCATTTGATGTCAGACATAAGGGTGTGTAATACAGTCAGCATGTTAACATTGTACACGAGTCGCAATCATGCTGTTTTGCCCGAGACATATTAAAATGGTAATTATTGTTTAATTCTGTGACAGGAGTAACTGAAATAAGTAAATGAACACTGCACAGACGACAGGTCGGTATGTAATATGTATTGTGGATCTGTATTATTTGTCCCGTAGAAGTTTTAAATGCTGTTCCCTGAGTAATGACATATGAATCAAACGTTGCAGAAATGTTACACTTTTGGTTTAAACTTCTTTATTTCTTCCTTATAACGTAACAAAATAATCAATATGAGAATAAAGGGCAGAAACAAGCCTTCGGCTTATATCGTGCCCGTACACATTACACAATTTAAAATTTATGAGACGGAACATAAACAGCACATAAACATTTTCCAAACATTTCCAATCAGCATTTAGATACACCAAAATATGATTTGAGCAAGTTAGGAGTTTCAAAAAGAAGGAAAAAAAAGGGATGAACAACATCACATGAATAATAATAATAATAATGAGAGACGAGAGGATCAACAATTTATAATAAATCGAATTAACATTTGCCAAGTTTTTACAGGCTTGCATACCACACATTCACAAGTACTATGTCAATAATATGTCTAAGTGAGTCTGCACATTTTTATACAATTTTTTATTTATTTTTTAGTTACACTTTTCAAACGTTGTTCATGAAACAAAGGAGATAAAGCGGTTGAAGAAGGTGAGATTTATGATTACATCACGTCTACGCCATCGATACTCCGGAATAGTCACTGCACAGGCAATCCAAACAATACCAACATTGGTTAATAACAAATGTAGATTTTAAACATTGTTAACGTACTGTGTTGTTAAAACTGGTCTTAAGCTAGTATGTGTATACCTATTGTGGTTATATGCACACACGGGGATCATGTAGGTAGGTAGTAACTACTTCTTTGTATGAAAGTATTGAGTATCGGTTAACAGCAAAGTCGAACAGGCCAGGGATCGAAGTCGGCAAAGTCAAACGGCAGTGGTAAATAAGAATTCAGTTTAAGCTCCTCTCTCTCACACACACACACACACACAACACACACACACACACACACACACACACACACACACACACACACACACACACGAGCGCGCGCGCGCGCACACACATACAAACATACACACACGCACATGCACACATACACACACACGGGTGCACACATACACACACTCATACACGGGCACAGAGAGAGAGAGAGACAGAGAGAGAGAGAGAGAGAGAGAGAGAGAGAGAGAGAGAGAGAGAGAGAGAGAGAGAGAGAGAGAGAGAGAGAGAGAGACAGAGACAGAGACAGAGAGAGAGAGGGAGAGAGAGAGAGAGGCGCATGCACACAAGCACGCACAAATACCCACCCACACACCCACGCACACGCACAGAGAGAGAGAGAGAGAGAGAGAGAGAGAGAGAGAGAGAGAGAGAGAGAGAGAGAGAGAGAGAGAGAGAGAGAGAGAGAGAGAGAGAGATGCGCATACACACAAGCACGCGCACGCGCGCACGCGCACGCACACATACACACACACACACACACACACACACACACACACACACAGAGGCGGGAGAGAAGGGGTGGGGATTGTACAGCTGATTAGAAGGCCTGAGACAGCCCTCATTGGTTCCCCATGGCTATTTTTCCAGAAATGAGGGAGGGGAGGGGTGATGCATGTGTAGGGGGGTGGGGGGTGGAGTGGCATAGTGACAGGACTTACGGAGCTTAGAATTTCCAAGAATAAAGAATTGGGCACAACTGCCAAACAGACTATTATATAACGGTGACCTATACCTTACTTACATTACTTACCCTGCACCAACAGTATAATAAGGAAGAAGATTTAAATCGTTTAACTATAGCAGCCAAAGAAAATATTTACAACCTTAGGCATTCACTAAGTATTTATACAGACGGTTCTAGAATAAATACAAACCAGATAGGATGTGCCTTCACTATTCCTAACATAAAACTTTCCAAAGCTTTCCAACTAAATAAACATATTTCAATATTTTCCGCAGAACTCAGGGCCATTTTAGAAGCCCTCTCATATATAAATTACCTTCCTAATCCACCATTTAAGATTGTTATTTATTCAGACTCACTCTCCTCCATTAAAGCTTTACAAGGAGACAACCACAACCGATTAGAAATTAAAAACGAGATTAAAAATTGAATCCATCAACTTCATCTTAAAGGTACAGATGTCATATTGGTGTGGATTCCATCCCACTGTGGCCTTACGGGTAACGATTTAGCTGACCGTGAGGCCAAAATGGCTGCCACGTGTCGATCGGGAACTGTACTTGATATAGGC
>CM065691.1:3387642-3407642 GCA_017654935.2 Phymorhynchus buccinoides | reverse complement strand
CGCGTTTTCTTGAAAACTGTTCAGTCTATTTCAATCACTTTTAAGGGCCAGCCACACGTCCACTGAAATCGCACGACTGTACGATACGATTCGATCACGTAGTCTCGAAGCGCGAATCACATTTGTTCTTCGAGACCACATGATCGAATCGTGTCGTACAGTCGTACGATGATTTTAGTGGGCGTGTGGCTGGCCCTTTAGTGTATAAGTTTTAGAGTATATTAGCTATCGACTGATTGCTTTAGTTTATTGCAAGGACAAGGTCATGCTGATTAAGGAGTTCAAACCCCGAAACAAGTAATCGCTAATATATCGCAAAGTTTTGCACGTATTTTAATGCGGTTGTTTTTTTCACAACAGGGCCATAACATTATAATCATGGATGTATCAGTGCATTCGTGTGCGCGTGCATTGCGAATCATAGGGTTCGAACCCCAAGGCTGTATCTTAAGAACTGCTGCATGAAATTGTTTCAAATTTAGTGTGGTGGTGCATCACGGTACACAAAAGGTCAAATACAGAAATAATAAACATGCTGACCTTGACCTTGAAAACGTAATTTTCTTCTTCTGGCCATATCTTTCAAATCGTTGAACTTACAATGTTCAAATTTGGTATGCATATGCATTGGCTTATGGTAGTTCCGAATATTAAGAACAAGAAAGGTCAGGGTCAAGGTCAAGGTCACAACGGTTATAGTCTACTTATATGACCAAGCGTAACCGATCATTTACAATCACACATTTTTGAGACATGTAGAATGATTCCGAATGAGTATCCACCAAGGTCAGGGTCAGCAGCGAGGGAACTTTGCCGTCGCTCGGTGACACACTTGTTACCAACCGCGATCGTAGAGAGCGGATTGGTAATGTTTTCACTCGTGTCTGAGGCGGACTATGTATGTTTGTATGTATCCTCTCTAGCGTTTGAACGGATGGCCTTAGGGTGCTCACATTTTGCATGCGGGTAGGTAATAGGAAGATCTAGGCCAAGTTCGATAATGAAGGTTATGGGTCAAAGGTCAAGGTCACTGGAGCCGAATAACGCTGCCGCGCGGTTGGTGATTGAGCGTCTTAAGGCTCTAGTTAACTGTTGCCTTTGTTTGTAATCTGTGTGTCCTTCTGCATTGGTTGATGATGCTTCTGTGCTCAGTGTGATGTGTGTAATCTGTGTGTCCTTCTGCATTGGTTGATGATGCTTCTGTGCTCAGTGTGATGTGTGTAATCTGTGTGTCCTTCTGCATTGGTTGATGATGCTTCTGTGCTCAGTGTGATGTGTGTAATCTGTGTGTCCTTCTGCATTGGTTGATGATGCTTCTGTGCTCAGTGTGATGTGTGTAATCTGTGTGTCCTGCATTGGTTGATGATGCTTCTGTGCTCAGTGTGATGTTTGTAATCTGTGTGTCCTGCATTGGTTGATGATGCTTCTGTGCTCAGTGTGATGTGTGTAATCTGTGTGTCCTGCATTGGTTGATGATGCTTCTGTGCTCAGTGTGATGTTTGTAGTCTGTGTGTCCTGCATTGGTTGATGATGCTTCTGTGCTCAGTGTGATGTGTGTAATCTGTGTGTCCTTCTGCATCGGTTGATGATGCTTCTGTGCTCAGTGTGATGTTTGTAATCTGTGTGTCCTGCATTGGTTGATGATGCTTCTGTGCTCAGTGTGATGTGTGTAATCTGTGTGTCCTGCATTGGTTGATGATGCTTCTGTGCTCAGTGTGATGTTTGTAATCTGTGTGTCCTTCTGCATTGGTTGATGATGCTTCTGTGCTCAGTGTGATGTTTGTAATCTGTGTGTCCTTCTGCATTGGTTGATGATGCTTCTGTGCTCAGTGTGATGTTTGTAGTCTGTGTGTCCTGCATTGGTTGATGATGCTTCTGTGTTCATTGTGATGTGTGTAATCTGTGTCCTTCTGCATCGGTTGATGATGCTTCTGTGCTCAGTGTGATGTTTGTAATCTGTGTGTCCTTCTGCATTGGTTGATGATGCTTCTGTGTTCATTGTGATGTGTGTAATCTGTGTCCTTCTGCATCGGTTGATGATGCTTCTGTGTTCATTGTGATGTTTGTAATCTGTGTGTCCTTCTGCCTTAGTTGATGATGCTTCTGTACTCATTGTGATGTTTGTTAAGCGCACCTGGCAGCACTTCCTCATTCTATGATATAATGAAGATCATTTGATTTTGAGTTTGAACCAGAGGAGGAATGGACACATTACAAACAGTGGTCTTACAAAGAATGAAGCAGCATGAGGATCAAATTAGCAAGACACGGATACTTTGAGTGTGAACCAGAGGAGGAATGGACACATTACAAACAGTGGTCTTACAGAGAATGAAGCAGCATGAGGCTCAAATTAGCAAGACACGGATACTTTGAGTTTGAACCAGAGGAGGAATGGACACATTACAAACAGTGGTCTTACAGAGAATGAAGCAGCATGAGGCTCAAATTAGCAAGACACGGATACTTTGAGTTTGAACCAGAGGAGGAATGGACACATTACAAACAGTGGTCTTACAGAGAATGAAGCAGCATGAGGCTCAAATTAGCAAGACACGGATACTTTGAGTTTGAACCAGAGGAGGAATGGACACATTACAAACAGTGGTCTTACAGAGAATGAAGCAGCATGAGGCTCAAATTAGCAAGACACGGATACTTTGAGTTTGAACCAGAGGAGGAATGGACACATTACAAACAGTGGTCTTACAGAGAATGAAGCAGCATGAGGCTCAAATTAGCAAGACACGGATACGAAGGAAATACAATTACCAAAATTAATAACATTACGAATAATCAGAACAAACTGGTCATCGACTTCAAAAGTTAATACTCTGTTAGAATTGTGAAATGTCCTGCCCCTCATCCAGTTTCTATTCCGCTTTCATAATGCTCTACACATTAAGTAACACGGAATTATACTTCCTTCCTTAAGGTTCTCATTGTTTCTAATTTGTAACATCGCTGCATTCACAAATAACAATAATGGACTGTCTAGAACAGCCTGATACTACGTGACCACTAGCATGTTGGTGATTGGCTGATTTAAAACAAGTCCTTGTTGAACGTCAATGAGCTATTGTTGGGGAGCATAGAATGTCCGGTTCCTTGTTCCCGTGGGGCCAACTTCCTCCGGAAGTGTGTATGTGGGGCTTCTAACTACGCGACAATCATCCATTGAATGGAAAGACCGGTAGACTTAGCTTACAACCCAGCACAAGCTATTGGTCGCAAAACCACCACAGAGTATTGTAGACGAAGTTAGCATGAACTGTGTCACAATATAGCAGGCTGTTTGGGCTTACTTGGTCACTGGTGCTGTCTTGTCTTAATGAACCACTGCATAGCAAACATTGTCTATTTGTTGACACAATATATGTTTGGATGGGGATGCTGTGCGCTCTCTCTCTCTCTCTCTCTCTCTCTCTCTCTCTCTCTCTCTCTCTCTCTCTCTCTCTCTCTCTCTCTCTCTCTCTCGTTTCACAGGTTTTGATTTTACTCTCGTTCATCCCATCAACATAAATTTAAATAATGATTTTTTTTTTAACGCAAACAGCTCATCATAGATAATAGTGTGAAAAACTATATAAAACAAAAGTAGTCAGATTCTTAAACTAACTAGAACACATTATTATTGATATCAGAAATGCATAGTAATCCCCTTAAGTAGTAATGTTGTGATGCATAATTTTTAAGCAGTAAGCAAGAATTGCCCTTCTTTGATAGGATTCTGTAAAACTAGGCAAGAATTGTCTTTCTTTTAAATGATTTTGTAAAACTGTGCAAGACTTGTCTTTTATTGACATCAGTTTGTAAACGTAAGCACGAACTGTCTTTCTTTGCATCAACCAGTTTTCTCAAAAGCAAGCAAGCCCCGTCTTTTGTTGCCACACGTGACACAGGAGTGACTGGGATACATTGGAAGGGATTTAGCGGAGAGAGGGGTTGGGTCGCTGGTCAGATGTAATATAGGACATCCACTCCAACAATGGACACAAACCATACGTCCCTGTCTGACAGAGGAAGAAAGCTGACACAGATGAAGAAGACGTATCTCCATCTAGCCACTCTGTCTTTCCGTCGTCACATTGTCTCCCACTGGAACATTGCCAGCGTGGGTCACCACGTCCCACCTAGGTCTGTCTGTCTAATGATAATGCTGAGGAGTGTTATCCTTTGCTGATGTTATGCTTAATTAAGGTGAATTGTTTTTGTATTTTTTGCCTGTACTTTAAATCCCTAAATTCCCCTATCCTTATCCCCCGCTATGCCCCTCCCCCCCTCCTCCCTCCCTTTTCTTCTCATTTCTGCATGGTTAGCTTTCTTGTTTGATTTACTTTATTTGTCCCCAGGGCTGAGTGGGGAAAAGCATGTAACTTGCTTATCTCATGTTACCTAGTTAAATCAAATTTCGTTTTCGTTTTTCGTTTTTGTCTGTCTGAATGTCTGTATGTATGTGTCTGTCTATCTCTCTCTTTCTCTTATTTTCTCATTCTTTCTCTAATTTCTCTCTCTCTCTCTCTCTCTCTCTCTCTCTCTCTCTCTCTCTCTCTCTCTCTCTCTCTCTCTCTCTCTCTCTCAATCTCCCTCTGCCTCTACTTCTCTCTCGCTCTCTTTCTCGTTCTATCTCTCTTTCTCTCTCTCTCTCTCTCTCTCTCTCTCTCTCTCTCTCTCTCTCTCTCTCTCTCTCTCTCTCTCTATCTCTCTCCCTCTCTCTCTCTGTCTCTCTCTCTCTTCTCTCTCTCTCTATCTCTCTCTCTCTCTCTCCCCCTCTCTCTCTCTATGTCTGTTTCTGCCTCTCCCTCTCTGCAACGACCTACCTTTTCCCCATCTAGTATGACCCTATCCTTCACCCTTTTGTTAATCCCTAACTTAAGCTAGGTGTTCAATGTCAGTGATAGTGTTTTCCTGTGGGGAAATCTAAACCACACTGTGAACGCTTTACCTTGATTCACCGAACAAAGCGTGTTTTATTTTGCCCTGTGCGATGATGGCCCGATTCCAGATGACCTTTTAGATATAGGTGCAACCCCGTGTCCTATGTCTATATCTCTGTCTGTCTGTCTGTCTGTCTCTCTCTCTCTCCCCTCTCTCTCTCTCTCTCTATCTCTCTCTCCCTCTCTCTCTCTCTCTCTCTCTCTCTCTCTCTCTCTCTCTCTCCCTCTCTCTCCCTGCCTTCAAAGATCTCTGTTTGTGTTTCTATGTCACTCGCATTACTGCATTACCCGTTACACATAGTTTAGTTTATATTTTAAAGAAAGCTTGAACATTAGGTTAGCACTTTATTTATGCATAATCAAGCACACGTGTGCTAAGTCCTCTCGCGCACTTCTTGTCCATATGTGCACATTAGTCTAACATGACCCTGTTTCTGCTTTGTTGTATTTATTGCAAGTATTTATGTCATTACTCGCCATGCTACATTACCACACAAAATGTAAATCTATTCCACCCACTGGTTCATGAGATACAGCTCGGACATGAAGAAAGGAACTTTCGGTTTTGTGAGTCTTCCTTGGCGGAGGTTTGCACTGGCGGTTCAAAGTTCACTTAACACACGTGCGCATAAATACACATAATCCAACACGCTTACATAATAGTGAAGAGCGTTTGAGCTATAGAAACAGAAACAAAGCATTTCACAACGACTAAAAAATATATGGCATATGCATGGATTACGAGAGAAACAAAACAACCTCACAAACAGGGAAACAACATTCAGAGAGACCGAAAGCGAGACAGAGAACGAGAGACAGACAACGAGAGACAGAGACACACACACACAGATGCATAGAGCTAGAGAGACAGAGAGAGAGAGAGGAGATTACAAAACGAAGCTGGAGACAAACGTGCCCACATGTGACAAGCTACTTTGCCTTATACCGGTGACTAAACACCATTTACAACATGTACCTTTGTCTACAAAAGCCTACTAAGTATATGCCGCAGTACCGTGTGTAGTAAACTGTATCATTTGCCCTTTCTGTTCTGTCAATACAAACTAACATAACAACTACATACACATGTGCGTACACAAAGCCTAAGCACTCGCGGTAGGCAAACTTGAATACCGTACGTCTTATTGGCCACTGCAACAAGGGTTATTAACGCCCTTTGCAGTGAGAGTGAATCCCTTGTTGGTCAGTACTGAAAAGATAATTCACTCTTACCAAAGGCAGCCATTTAGTGGCCTCAAATATGGTTATTGGCGAGAGGAATTCCCTTGTTTGGTCAGTACTCAAGCATCTACCAAGGGCATTAACTCTAGCAAAAGATTGGTTGCTGCAGTGGCCAATAGGTAGAGAAAGTCGCTAGAAAGTACAAAGGTAACGTAATAACTACCTGTACATACCAACAAAAGCCTATATAATCATGATAGATGAATGCCTAACTACTATCTAAATATCCATTTTCCCCCGCTATGTCAATACAAGGTCAAACTGTCATTAGTCTGGAGGCTGTTGAACCGCATGTGTCAAGGCCACTTGTGGATAGCATATGTGTGTGTGTGTGTGTGTGTGTGTGTGTGTGTGTGTGTGTGTATGTGTGTGTGTGTATGTGTGTGTGTGTGTGTGTGTGTGTGTGTGTGTGTGTGTGTGTGTGTGTGTGTGTATGTATATGTGTGTGTGTGTGTGTGTGTGTGTGTGTGTGTGTGTGTGTGTGTGTGTGTGTGTGTGTGTGTGTGTGTGTGTGTGTGTGTGTGTGTGTGTGCGTGCGTGCGTGTGCGTGCGTGCGTGCGCCCCTGCGTGTGTTCGTGTTTGCGTATATCTAGAAGAGCAGGACTACTGGCGAGAGTAATACAAAGTTGTCAGGAGAGGAAGGTACAAAGTCACCATTCGGTGTTTATCTAGGAATTTAAAGCCAGTGCGCTGGACAGTGAAATTGCCAATGCCGGAATTGGTCTGAGGTAGCTCTAGATTATAAGCTATGGCCCCACAACATGTGCCATGACATTGTGTGTCTGTGGACGATTTCTGGTACCACTTATTTAGCATTAGTCAACCGAATCTCCTTTAGCATCGATGGTTGAAACTAAATACACAAGATATTACTGCTACGACGTGACACCTTCACCAAACATATTATATTCTGACTCACATTTGGTTCTCTTAATCCATTTCAGTCTGATCCCCAGAACCTGTAAAACAAAACCGAGAGAGAGGGGGGAGTGGAGAGAGAGAGAGAGAGAGAGAGAGAGAGAGAGAGAGAGAGAGAGAGAGAGAGAGAGAGAGAGAGAGAGAGAGAGAGAGAGAGAGAGAGAGAGAGAGAGAGAAAGAAAATAGCCTTATAACCCCAATAAACTTAATATCAAGCGCAAATCGAGGTACAGCAAAATAAATGGATGCACGCAAAACACGTCCCTACCCCCCTTTTCTTCAAACGCCCCTACCCCCACCCCACCCTCTCTTATTGCCCCACTCCATATCAAAACCAGTAATATCAGAACATTCCACAGTATATTAAAGACACACCAGATCGCGTGTCAAAATCACGGGTTTCACGCGTTTTCCCTCTTATAGCTGGAAATAAATCTTGTTTTGACCAGGTTCGACTCCCATATAAATGCCCCCAATTGAAACCCAAACAGCATTTTAAAGAGCAGCCTCAATTTGAAGTTTGGGACATTTGTATGTGGCAAGGGACTTAATCAACCACACGCGGTGCATCAGTGTGTCTTTAAATGCAGACATCTTTCATCTTTTTTCACTCCAGTTCTTAGAAATATACTCTTTTTTAACTTGGGAGTTGATGAGTTTCATATCTTACGTGGAATTGAAAAAATCCTATCAGTCAGCCTCCCAGACAGTGATTTTTTTAAAAAATAGAGGCCTATGATGTTGCCATGACAACCACTGTTACGTCATCACGTTCCAGTCGTTGGCGTGTAACACGTCTTCTGAACGTTGAAGATGTTGCTCGCTTACTAGGAAGGCCCATTAAATGTCGTTGATAGTATCATCAAGAGATGGATATACTCTGTATCTGATAGGCGTTCTAAAACCATATGTCATGTTGAAATGAGGTGGATTATACCACAAGAGATGGATATACTCTGTATCTGATAGGCGTTCTAAAACCATATGTCATGTTGAAATGAGGTGGATTATACCACAAGAGATGGATATACTCTGTATCTGATAGGCGTTCTAAAACCATATGTCATGTTGAAATGAGGTGGATTATACCACAAGAGATGGATATACTCTGTATCTGATAGGCGTTCTAAAACCATATGTCATGTTGAAATGAGGTGGATTATACCACAAGAGATGGATATACTCTGTATCTGATAGGCGTTCTAAAACCATATGTCATGTTGAAATGAGGTGGATTATACCACAAGAGATGGATATACTCTGTATCTGATAGGCGTTCTAAAACCATATGTCATGTTGAAATGAGGTGGATTATACCACAAGAGATGGATATACTCTGTATCTGATAGGCGTTCTAAAACCATATGTCATGTTGAAATGAGGTGGATTATACCACAAGAGATGGATATACTCTGTATCTGATAGGCGTTCTAAAACCATATGTCATGTTGAAATGAGGTGGATTATACCACAAGAGATGGATATACTCTGTATCTGATAGGCGTTCTAAAACCATATGTCATGTTGAAATGAGGTGGATTATACCACAAGAGATGGATATACTCTGTATCTGATAGGCGTTCTAAAACCATATGTCATGTTGAAATGAGGTGGATTATACCACAAGAGATGGATATACTCTGTATCTGATAGGCGTTCTAAAACCATATGTCATGTTGAAATGAGGTGGATTATACCACAAGAGATGGATATACTCTGTATCTGATAGGCGTTCTAAAACCATATGTCATGTTGAAATGAGGTGGATTATACCACAAGAGATGGATATACTCTGTATCTGATAGGCGTTCTAAAACCATATGTCATGTTGAAATGAGGTGGATTATACCACAAGAGATGGATATACTCTGTATCTGATAGGCGTTCTAAAACCATATGTCATGTTGAAATGAGGTGGATTATACCACAAGAGATGGATATACTCTGTATCTGATAGGCGTTCTAAAACCATATGTCATGTTGAAATGAGGTGGATTATACCACAAGAGATGGATATACTCTGTATCTGATAGGCGTTCTAAAACCATATGTCATGTTGAAATGAGGTGGATTATACCACAAGAGATGGATATACTCTGTATCTGATAGGCGTTCTAAAACCATATGTCATGTTGAAATGAGGTGGATTATACCACAAGAGATGGATATACTCTGTATCTGATAGGCGTTCTAAAACCATATGTCATGTTGAAATGAGGTGGATTATACCACAAGAGATGGATATACTCTGTATCTGATAGGCGTTCTAAAACCATATGTCATGTTGAAATGAGGTGGATTATACCACAAGAGATGGATATACTCTGTATCTGATAGGCGTTCTAAAACCATATGTCATGTTGAAATGAGGTGGATTATACCACAAGAGATGGATATACTCTGTATCTGATAGGCGTTCTAAAACCATATGTCATGTTGAAATGAGGTGGATTATACCACAAGAGATGGATATACTCTGTATCTGATAGGCGTTCTAAAACCATATGTCATGTTGAAATGAGGTGGATTATACCACAAGAGATGGATATACTCTGTATCTGATAGGCGTTCTAAAACCATATGTCATGTTGAAATGAGGTGGATTATACCACAAGAGATGGATATACTCTGTATCTGATAGGCGTTCTAAAACCATATGTCATGTTGAAATGAGGTGGATTATACCACAAGAGATGGATATACTCTGTATCTGATAGGCGTTCTAAAACCATATGTCATGTTGAAATGAGGTGGATTATACCACAAGAGATGGATATACTCTGTATCTGATAGGCGTTCTAAAACCATATGTCATGTTGAAATGAGGTGGATTATACCACAAGAGATGGATATACTCTGTATCTGATAGGCGTTCTAAAACCATATGTCATGTTGAAATGAGGTGGATTATACCACAAGAGATGGATATACTCTGTATCTGATAGGCGTTCTAAAACCATATGTCATGTTGAAATGAGGTGGATTATACCACAAGAGATGGATATACTCTGTATCTGATAGGCGTTCTAAAACCATATGTCATGTTGAAATGAGGTGGATTATACCACAAGAGATGGATATACTCTGTATCTGATAGGCGTTCTAAAACCATATGTCATGTTGAAATGAGGTGGATTATACCACAAGAGATGGATATACTCTGTATCTGATAGGCGTTCTAAAACCATATGTCATGTTGAAATGAGGTGGATTATACCACAAGAGATGGATATACTCTGTATCTGATAGGCGTTCTAAAACCATATGTCATGTTGAAATGAGGTGGATTATACCACAAGAGATGGATATACTCTGTATCTGATAGGCGTTCTAAAACCATATGTCATGTTGAAATGAGGTGGATTATACCACAAGAGATGGATATACTCTGTATCTGATAGGCGTTCTAAAACCATATGTCATGTTGAAATGAGGTGGATTATACCACAAGAGATGGATATACTCTGTATCTGATAGGCGTTCTAAAACCATATGTCATGTTGAAATGAGGTGGATTATACCACAAGAGATGGATATACTCTGTATCTGATAGGCGTTCTAAAACCATATGTCATGTTGAAATGAGGTGGATTATACCACAAGAGATGGATATACTCTGTATCTGATAGGCGTTCTAAAACCATATGTCATGTTGAAATGAGGTGGATTATACCACAAGAGATGGATATACTCTGTATCTGATAGGCGTTCTAAAACCATATGTCATGTTGAAATGAGGTGGATTATACCACAAGAGATGGATATACTCTGTATCTGATAGGCGTTCTAAAACCATATGTCATGTTGAAATGAGGTGGATTATACCACAAGAGATGGATATACTCTGTATCTGATAGGCGTTCTAAAACCATATGTCATGTTGAAATGAGGTGGATTATACCACAAGATATGGATATACTCTGTATCTGATAGGCGTTCTAAAACCATATGTCATGTTGAAATGAGGTGGATTATACCACAAGAGATGGATATACTCTGTATCTGATAGGCGTTCTAAAACCATATGTCATGTTGAAATGAGGTGGATTATACCACAAGAGATGGATATACTCTGTATCTGATAGGCGTTCTAAAACCATATGTCATGTTGAAATGAGGTGGATTATACCACAAGAGATGGATATACTCTGTATCTGATAGGCGTTCTAAAACCATATGTCATGTTGAAATGAGGTGGATTATACCACAAGAGATGGATATACTCTGTATCTGATAGGCGTTCTAAAACCATATGTCATGTTGAAATGAGGTGGATTATACCACAAGAGATGGATATACTCTGTATCTGATAGGCGTTCTAAAACCATATGTCATGTTGAAATGAGGTGGATTATACCACAAGAGATGGATATACTCTGTATCTGATAGGCGTTCTAAAACCATATGTCATGTTGAAATGAGGTGGATTATACCACAAGAGATGGATATACTCTGTATCTGATAGGCGTTCTAAAACCATATGTCATGTTGAAATGAGGTGGATTATACCACAAGAGATGGATATACTCTGTATCTGATAGGCGTTCTAAAACCATATGTCATGTTGAAATGAGGTGGATTATACCACAAGAGATGGATATACTCTGTATCTGATAGGCGTTCTAAAACCATATGTCATGTTGAAATGAGGTGGATTATACCACAAGAGATGGATATACTCTGTATCTGATAGGCGTTCTAAAACCATATGTCATGTTGAAATGAGGTGGATTATACCACAAGAGATGGATATACTCTGTATCTGATAGGCGTTCTAAAACCATATGTCATGTTGAAATGAGGTGGATTATACCACAAGAGATGGATATACTCTGTATCTGATAGGCGTTCTAAAACCATATGTCATGTTGAAATGAGGTGGATTATACCACAAGAGATGGATATACTCTGTATCTGATAGGCGTTCTAAAACCATATGTCATGTTGAAATGAGGTGGATTATACCACAAGAGATGGATATACTCTGTATCTGATAGGCGTTCTAAAACCATATGTCATGTTGAAATGAGGTGGATTATACCACAAGAGATGGATATACTCTGTATCTGATAGGCGTTCTAAAACCATATGTCATGTTGAAATGAGGTGGATTATACCACAAGAGATGGATATACTCTGTATCTGATAGGCGTTCTAAAACCATATGTCATGTTGAAATGAGGTGGATTATACCACAAGAGATGGATATACTCTGTATCTGATAGGCGTTCTAAAACCATATGTCATGTTGAAATGAGGTGGATTATACCACAAGAGATGGATATACTCTGTATCTGATAGGCGTTCTAAAACCATATGTCATGTTGAAATGAGGTGGATTATACCACAAGATATGGATATACTCTGTATCTGATAGGCGTTCTAAAACCATATGTCATGTTGAAATGAGGTGGATTATACCACAAGAGATGGATATACTCTGTATCTGATAGGCGTTCTAAAACCATATGTCATGTTGAAATGAGGTGGATTATACCACAAGAGATGGATATACTCTGTATCTGATAGGCGTTCTAAAACCATATGTCATGTTGAAATGAGGTGGATTATACCACAAGAGATGGATATACTCTGTATCTGATAGGCGTTCTAAAACCATATGTCATGTTGAAATGAGGTGGATTATACCACAAGAGATGGATATACTCTGTATCTGATAGGCGTTCTAAAACCATATGTCATGTTGAAATGAGGTGGATTATACCACAAGAGATGGATATACTCTGTATCTGATAGGCGTTCTAAAACCATATGTCATGTTGAAATGAGGTGGATTATACCACAAGAGATGGATATACTCTGTATCTGATAGGCGTTCTAAAACCATATGTCATGTTGAAATGAGGTGGATTATACCACAAGAGATGGATATACTCTGTATCTGATAGGC
Source organism: Phymorhynchus buccinoides (assembly GCA_017654935.2). NCBI lineage: Eukaryota > Metazoa > Mollusca > Gastropoda > Neogastropoda > Raphitomidae > Phymorhynchus > Phymorhynchus buccinoides. The sequence continues at coordinate 3,394,634 of CM065691.1, read as the reverse complement.
GTTCTAAAACCATATGTCATGTTGAAATGAGGTGGATTATACCACAAGATATGGATATACTCTGTATCTGATAGGCGTTCTAAAACCATATGTCATGTTGAAATGAGGTGGATTATACCACAAGAGATGGATATACTCTGTATCTGATAGGCGTTCTAAAACCATATGTCATGTTGAAATGAGGTGGATTATACCACAAGAGATGGATATACTCTGTATCTGATAGGCGTTCTAAAACCATATGTCATGTTGAAATGAGGTGGATTATACCACAAGAGATGGATATACTCTGTATCTGATAGGCGTTCTAAAACCATATGTCATGTTGAAATGAGGTGGATTATACCACAAGAGATGGATATACTCTGTATCTGATAGGCGTTCTAAAACCATATGTCATGTTGAAATGAGGTGGATTATACCACAAGATATGGATATACTCTGTATCTGATAGGCGTTCTAAAACCATATGTCATGTTGAAATGAGGTGGATTATACCACAAGATATGGATATACTCTGTATCTGATAGGCGTTCTAAAACCATATGTCATGTTGAAATGAGGTGGATTATACCACAAGATATGGATATACTCTGTATCTGATAGGCGTTCTAAAACCATATGTCATGTTGAAATGAGGTGGATTATACCACAAGAGATGGATATACTCTGTATCTGATAGGCGTTCTAAAACCATATGTCATGTTGAAATGAGGTGGATTATACCACAAGAGATGGATATACTCTGTATCTGATAGGCGTTCTAAAACCATATGTCATGTTGAAATGAGGTGGATTATACCACAAGAGATGGATATACTCTGTATCTGATAGGCGTTCTAAAACCATATGTCATGTTGAAATGAGGTGGATTATACCACAAGAGATGGATATACTCTGTATCTGATAGGCGTTCTAAAACCATATGTCATGTTGAAATGAGGTGGATTATACCACAAGAGATGGATATACTCTGTATCTGATAGGCGTTCTAAAACCATATGTCATGTTGAAATGAGGTGGATTATACCACAAGAGATGGATATACTCTGTATCTGATAGGCGTTCTAAAACCATATGTCATGTTGAAATGAGGTGGATTATACCACAAGATATGGATATACTCTGTATCTGATAGGCGTTCTAAAACCATATGTCATGTTGAAATGAGGTGGATTATACCACAAGAGATGGATATACTCTGTATCTGATAGGCGTTCTAAAACCATATGTCATGTTGAAATGAGGTGGATTATACCACAAGAGATGGATATACTCTGTATCTGATAGGCGTTCTAAAACCATATGTCATGTTGAAATGAGGTGGATTATACCACAAGAGATGGATATACTCTGTATCTGATAGGCGTTCTAAAACCATATGTCATGTTGAAATGAGGTGGATTATACCACAAGAGATGGATATACTCTGTATCTGATAGGCGTTCTAAAACCATATGTCATGTTGAAATGAGGTGGATTATACCACAAGAGATGGATATACTCTGTATCTGATAGGCGTTCTAAAACCATATGTCATGTTGAAATGAGGTGGATTATACCACAAGAGATGGATATACTCTGTATCTGATAGGCGTTCTAAAACCATATGTCATGTTGAAATGAGGTGGATTATACCACAAGAGATGGATATACTCTGTATCTGATAGGCGTTCTAAAACCATATGTCATGTTGAAATGAGGTGGATTATACCACAAGAGATGGATATACTCTGTATCTGATAGGCGTTCTAAAACCATATGTCATGTTGAAATGAGGTGGATTATACCACAAGATATGGATATACTCTGTATCTGATAGGCGTTCTAAAACCATATGTCATGTTGAAATGAGGTGGATTATACCACAAGAGATGGATATACTCTGTATCTGATAGGCGTTCTAAAACCATATGTCATGTTGAAATGAGGTGGATTATACCACAAGAGATGGATATACTCTGTATCTGATAGGCGTTCTAAAACCATATGTCATGTTGAAATGAGGTGGATTATACCACAAGAGATGGATATACTCTGTATCTGATAGGCGTTCTAAAACCATATGTCATGTTGAAATGAGGTGGATTATACCACAAGAGATGGATATACTCTGTATCTGATAGGCGTTCTAAAACCATATGTCATGTTGAAATGAGGTGGATTATACCACAAGAGATGGATATACTCTGTATCTGATAGGCGTTCTAAAACCATATGTCATGTTGAAATGAGGTGGATTATACCACAAGAGATGGATATACTCTGTATCTGATAGGCGTTCTAAAACCATATGTCATGTTGAAATGAGGTGGATTATACCACAAGAGATGGATATACTCTGTATCTGATAGGCGTTCTAAAACCATATGTCATGTTGAAATGAGGTGGATTATACCACAAGAGATGGATATACTCTGTATCTGATAGGCGTTCTAAAACCATATGTCATGTTGAAATGAGGTGGATTATACCACAAGAGATGGATATACTCTGTATCTGATAGGCGTTCTAAAACCATATGTCATGTTGAAATGAGGTGGATTATACCACAAGAGATGGATATACTCTGTATCTGATAGGCGTTCTAAAACCATATGTCATGTTGAAATGAGGTGGATTATACCACAAGAGATGGATATACTCTGTATCTGATAGGCGTTCTAAAACCATATGTCATGTTGAAATGAGGTGGATTATACCACAAGAGATGGATATACTCTGTATCTGATAGGCGTTCTAAAACCATATGTCATGTTGAAATGAGGTGGATTATACCACAAGATATGGATATACTCTGTATCTGATAGGCGTTCTAAAACCATATGTCATGTTGAAATGAGGTGGATTATACCACAAGAGATGGATATACTCTGTATCTGATAGGCGTTCTAAAACCATATGTCATGTTGAAATGAGGTGGATTATACCACAAGAGATGGATATACTCTGTATCTGATAGGCGTTCTAAAACCATATGTCATGTTGAAATGAGGTGGATTATACCACAAGAGATGGATATACTCTGTATCTGATAGGCGTTCTAAAACCATATGTCATGTTGAAATGAGGTGGATTATACCACAAGAGATGGATATACTCTGTATCTGATAGGCGTTCTAAAACCATATGTCATGTTGAAATGAGGTGGATTATACCACAAGAGATGGATATACTCTGTATCTGATAGGCGTTCTAAAACCATATGTCATGTTGAAATGAGGTGGATTATACCACAAGAGATGGATATACTCTGTATCTGATAGGCGTTCTAAAACCATATGTCATGTTGAAATGAGGTGGATTATACCACAAGAGATGGATATACTCTGTATCTGATAGGCGTTCTAAAACCATATGTCATGTTGAAATGAGGTGGATTATACCACAAGAGATGGATATACTCTGTATCTGATAGGCGTTCTAAAACCATATGTCATGTTGAAATGAGGTGGATTATACCACAAGATATGGATATACTCTGTATCTGATAGGCGTTCTAAAACCATATGTCATGTTGAAATGAGGTGGATTATACCACAAGAGATGGATATACTCTGTATCTGATAGGCGTTCTAAAACCATATGTCATGTTGAAATGAGGTGGATTATACCACAAGAGATGGATATACTCTGTATCTGATAGGCGTTCTAAAACCATATGTCATGTTGAAATGAGGTGGATTATACCACAAGAGATGGATATACTCTGTATCTGATAGGCGTTCTAAAACCATATGTCATGTTGAAATGAGGTGGATTATACCACAAGAGATGGATATACTCTGTATCTGATAGGCGTTCTAAAACCATATGTCATGTTGAAATGAGGTGGATTATACCACAAGAGATGGATATACTCTGTATCTGATAGGCGTTCTAAAACCATATGTCATGTTGAAATGAGGTGGATTATACCACAAGAGATGGATATACTCTGTATCTGATAGGCGTTCTAAAACCATATGTCATGTTGAAATGAGGTGGATTATACCACAAGAGATGGATATACTCTGTATCTGATAGGCGTTCTAAAACCATATGTCATGTTGAAATGAGGTGGATTATACCACAAGAGATGGATATACTCTGTATCTGATAGGCGTTCTAAAACCATATGTCATGTTGAAATGAGGTGGATTATACCACAAGAGATGGATATACTCTGTATCTGATAGGCGTTCTAAAACCATATGTCATGTTGAAATGAGGTGGATTATACCACAAGAGATGGATATACTCTGTATCTGATAGGCGTTCTAAAACCATATGTCATGTTGAAATGAGGTGGATTATACCACAAGAGATGGATATACTCTGTATCTGATAGGCGTTCTAAAACCATATGTCATGTTGAAATGAGGTGGATTATACCACAAGAGATGGATATACTCTGTATCTGATAGGCGTTCTAAAACCATATGTCATGTTGAAATGAGGTGGATTATACCACAAGAGATGGATATACTCTGTATCTGATAGGCGTTCTAAAACCATATGTCATGTTGAAATGAGGTGGATTATACCACAAGAGATGGATATACTCTGTATCTGATAGGCGTTCTAAAACCATATGTCATGTTGAAATGAGGTGGATTATACCACAAGAGATGGATATACTCTGTATCTGATAGGCGTTCTAAAACCATATGTCATGTTGAAATGAGGTGGATTATACCACAAGAGATGGATATACTCTGTATCTGATAGGCGTTCTAAAACCATATGTCATGTTGAAATGAGGTGGATTATACCACAAGATATGGATATACTCTGTATCTGATAGGCGTTCTAAAACCATATGTCATGTTGAAATGAGGTGGATTATACCACAAGAGATGGATATACTCTGTATCTGATAGGCGTTCTAAAACCATATGTCATGTTGAAATGAGGTGGATTATACCACAAGATATGGATATACTCTGTATCTGATAGGCGTTCTAAAACCATATGTCATGTTGAAATGAGGTGGATTATACCACAAGAGATGGATATACTCTGTATCTGATAGGCGTTCTAAAACCATATGTCATGTTGAAATGAGGTGGATTATACCACAAGATATGGATATACTCTGTATCTGATAGGCGTTCTAAAACCATATGTCATGTTGAAATGAGGTGGATTATACCACAAGATATGGATATACTCTGTATCTGATAGGCGTTCTAAAACCATATGTCATGTTGAAATGAGGTGGATTATACCACAAGAGATGGATATACTCTGTATCTGATAGGCGTTCTAAAACCATATGTCATGTTGAAATGAGGTGGATTATACCACAAGAGATGGATATACTCTGTATCTGATAGGCGTTCTAAAACCATATGTCATGTTGAAATGAGGTGGATTATACCACAAGAGATGGATATACTCTGTATCTGATAGGCGTTCTAAAACCATATGTCATGTTGAAATGAGGTGGATTATACCACAAGAGATGGATATACTCTGTATCTGATAGGCGTTCTAAAACCATATGTCATGTTGAAATGAGGTGGATTATACCACAAGAGATGGATATACTCTGTATCTGATAGGCGTTCTAAAACCATATGTCATGTTGAAATGAGGTGGATTATACCACAAGAGATGGATATACTCTGTATCTGATAGGCGTTCTAAAACCATATGTCATGTTGAAATGAGGTGGATTATACCACAAGAGATGGATATACTCTGTATCTGATAGGCGTTCTAAAACCATATGTCATGTTGAAATGAGGTGGATTATACCACAAGAGATGGATATACTCTGTATCTGATAGGCGTTCTAAAACCATATGTCATGTTGAAATGAGGTGGATTATACCACAAGAGATGGATATACTCTGTATCTGATAGGCGTTCTAAAACCATATGTCATGTTGAAATGAGGTGGATTATACCACAAGAGATGGATATACTCTGTATCTGATAGGCGTTCTAAAACCATATGTCATGTTGAAATGAGGTGGATTATACCACAAGAGATGGATATACTCTGTATCTGATAGGCGTTCTAAAACCATATGTCATGTTGAAATGAGGTGGATTATACCACAAGAGATGGATATACTCTGTATCTGATAGGCGTTCTAAAACCATATGTCATGTTGAAATGAGGTGGATTATACCACAAGAGATGGATATACTCTGTATCTGATAGGCGTTCTAAAACCATATGTCATGTTGAAATGAGGTGGATTATACCACAAGAGATGGATATACTCTGTATCTGATAGGCGTTCTAAAACCATATGTCATGTTGAAATGAGGTGGATTATACCACAAGAGATGGATATACTCTGTATCTGATAGGCGTTCTAAAACCATATGTCATGTTGAAATGAGGTGGATTATACCACAAGAGATGGATATACTCTGTATCTGATAGGCGTTCTAAAACCATATGTCATGTTGAAATGAGGTGGATTATACCACAAGAGATGGATATACTCTGTATCTGATAGGCGTTCTAAAACCATATGTCATGTTGAAATGAGGTGGATTATACCACAAGAGATGGATATACTCTGTATCTGATAGGCGTTCTAAAACCATATGTCATGTTGAAATGAGGTGGATTATACCACAAGAGATGGATATACTCTGTATCTGATAGGCGTTCTAAAACCATATGTCATGTTGAAATGAGGTGGATTATACCACAAGAGATGGATATACTCTGTATCTGATAGGCGTTCTAAAACCATATGTCATGTTGAAATGAGGTGGATTATACCACAAGAGATGGATATACTCTGTATCTGATAGGCGTTCTAAAACCATATGTCATGTTGAAATGAGGTGGATTATACCACAAGAGATGGATATACTCTGTATCTGATAGGCGTTCTAAAACCATATGTCATGTTGAAATGAGGTGGATTATACCACAAGAGATGGATATACTCTGTATCTGATAGGCGTTCTAAAACCATATGTCATGTTGAAATGAGGTGGATTATACCACAAGAGATGGATATACTCTGTATCTGATAGGC
>CM065691.1:3365142-3377642 GCA_017654935.2 Phymorhynchus buccinoides | reverse complement strand
CAGAGACAGACAGAGTTAGAGACAGAGACAGACAGGGATAGAGACAGAGACAGACAGAGAGAGACAGAGACACACATAGAAAGAGAGGGACAGAGACAGAAAAGTGAGAGATAGAGACAGAGAGACAGAGAGAGAGACGGAAACAGACATAGAAAGAGAGAGACAGAGACAGAAAGAGATAGAGACAATAGACAGAGACAGACAGAGAGAGACAGACATACAGAGACAGACACAGAGAGAGATAGAGACAGAGACAGACAAGACAGAGAGATATAGAGACAGACAGACAGAGAGAGACAGAGACAGACAGAGAGAGACAGAGACAGACAGAGCGAGAGAGACAGACAGAGACAGACAGAGACAGAGACAGAGCACAAAAGTACCACCTGTGTCAGGAATTACTGCGTGTGTCAGTGTTGTAACACTTTACTGCTCAGTACGGTCAATTATGTAGGTTAAGCTATCGAAACTGTAAGCGTGCTTCTGTAACTCAGCTGCCCCTATCTGTCTCTGTCTCTCTCTCTGTCCGTCTCTCTCTCTCTCTCTCTCTCTCTCTCTCTATCTCTCTCTCTCNTCTCTCTCTCTCTCTCTCTCTCTCTCTCTCTAGTCTCTCTCTCTCTCTCTCTCTCTCTCTCTCTCTCTCTCTCTCTCTCTCTCTCTCTCTCTCTCTCTCTCTCTCTCTCAACGTACTGTGGCTAACACACGTTTACACGTAGAACAAAATAATAATCGTAAAAAAACGTTTACAAGCGTTTAAAGTCCATCCTTTAAAGTTCAACCTTTGGACTATCGTTTTTTAAATGTTTAAAACGTGTTCCTTTAAAACAATGTATTCCCTTTCTTCTAGTAAAATAGACGTAAGTGGACAAAAATTAATGTTTTGAGAAAAGTCAAACTCCCCTCCACCAAGCCAACACCTTCCACCTTTTTATTTCAGTTCCATTGAACCGTCAGCCACGATAAGATATTAAGATAAGATTTTATTGCACTCATAAAACATTGCACAGGGTATTCCACACACACACACACACACACACACACACACACACACACACACCTACCTACACACACACACACACACACACACACACACACACACACACACACACACATGTAATGTTCTTTTTATTGATATGTTTTTTTCTCTGAGTGTTTGTTTGACTTTTTTTAAATTATTTCCGAGTTAACTCTCTCTCTCTCTCTCTCTCTCTCTCTCTCTCTCTCTCTCTCTCTCTCTCTCCCTCTCTCTCTCTCTCTCTCTCTCAATCTCTCTCTCCCTCTCTCTCTCTCTCTCTCTCTCTTTCTCTCTCTCTCCCTCTCTCTCTCTCTCTCTCTCTCTCTCTCTTTTTGTAGTATCAATCATTATTTTCTTCCAATTCCATCTTCTCCTCTTATACTTGTTCATATTTTGTATTATTACGCTGTGCTGGTGTGACATGTGTGTATTCATTGTGGTTTGATTATTTATCTCCAGTTTTCGTTGTTCATTGTGTTTGCTTCAGTTGTGTTTCTTGCTAATTTATGACGACAGGATGAACAAAAAAGCTTTGTTTAGCTTATTCCTTTATCGTCAATAAATATCATTTTAACTTGACTTGATTTCACACACGCACGCACACGCACACACACACGCACGCACACGCACGCACGCACACGCACACACACGCACACACACACACACACACACACACACACACACACACGTTTAGTTTGATCCTTTTACCCCTATTGGGGCTGTGGAGGATACAACACAAAACAAAAAAGGGTAAAGGTAAAGATGTGCCCCCCCCCCCCCCCCTGCATTTCTCGGTTAATTGTATTTTTCCGTTTTTGCCTTTCTTACCATACATAAAGCTGTATTTTAGGAACATGTTTAGCTAATAACCTTTTTGGAATACTAACCCTATCCCTAACCCTAGCCCTAAACCCTAAACCTAACCCCCCCCCCCCCCCCCACACACACACACAATGTACTGCAGTACACCGCGATTTGTCACAGTTGTGGTTCGTTTCCGTTTTTCCGTCTTATAGGGTGTGGGGTTAGGGTTAGGGTTAGGGTTAGGGATAGGGATAGGGTTAGTATTCCAAAAAGGTTATTAGCTACAAATGTTCCTAAAATACAGCTTTATGTATGGTAAGAAAGGCAAAAACGGAAATATACAATCAACCGAGAAATGTAGGGGTGGTGGCAATTTTAGCCTGTTTTATGAATTTACTCAATTTAAGTTGTGTTTTCTTGTTAGCTTGGAACAAATTGCAAAGATTAAACATTGATAAACAAGATCGATATTTGTTAGCAATAAACATTCTCCGAAGTTGACTACATTTTGGGCATTGTAAAACAAAATGAAACTCATCACCGACAGTATTCATGCTACATTCTTTACATGAACTCTCTCTCTCTCTCTCTCTCTCTCTCTCTCTCTCTCTCTCTCTCTCTCTCTCTCTCTCTCTCTCTCTCTCTCTCTCTCTCTCTCTCTCTCTCTCTCTCTCTCTCTCTCTCTCTCTCTCTCTCTCTCTCTCTCTCTCTCTCTCTCTCTCTCTCTCTCTCTCATATCACCAAAAGTGGATAGACGTTAAATGAAACACACACACACACACACACACACACACACACACACTTCCCAGGACGAAGCCAGGCCGCTGGCTATTCGAAAGGCGAAAGGGAGTGGAGTCAAATAGTTAGGATAATCAACATTATTTCATGTGTAGGTGTGGACAAGTTGGTAGATTAAAAAAAAAAGTAGAAAGCCTTCCGTCCAAAAAAAAAGAAAGAAAAAGAACATTTATAGTCCATTAATTTCCAAGCAATTCGATTTGAAATGTAACCATTTCTTTTGTTTCAATAATACTATTGTCAATCACATTGATGCAAGCGAATGAATGAAAATCCGTTTAACGTCCTCCGGTCTGAAACAGACACATATGGGACATTAGTAGATATAAAGATGGTGGGAACGCCCGGAGGCAGTGCAACTCCAGGAAAGTTCCGATTTTTTTAGCGATACAGATGTATAAACTAACGTATTAGTAAGTAAGTATGAGATGATGCAAGCGAGCATTTCCTTGGTTGCAACATTCCAGCATGTCGACATCCAAAATGAAAAACAAATATGGGCATTTTTAATTTATTTTTTAGACATATTCATATTGTTTTGTTTTCTGTGATGTTGAAGCAGTACATGTTTTGTGTTGTTTCGTCAATACAATAACGTCGCCTTTCACTTTGTTGTGTGCTTGGTGGTGTGGTGCCTCTCGTTGGATAAGTAGAACACTCCATAGCCAGTGTATATATACACAGGCTCTGGAACACTCCTTCCATCCGGAAGAAAAGGGGGATAATATTCTATTTTTAACCATTTATGCTTTAACTGACAAAGATAGTTCTAACGGTGTTACTAGGAGTGGGTATTTTTCCAGGCTTACTTGTGATTTTGTCGATCAAAAAGATCTCGTATCGGTATGAATATATCGGTTACCATAATTACCTGATTATCACAAAGTCGTTAGCACTTTTTCTCGACACCAACTTTTTGTTGAAATCCAACCAGTGGAGTTATAAAAAAAACACACGTGTGAATCTCTCTCTTTTACCGTCCATCAGGGTATCTGACCGATTGGACGCTAATCTTACCATCTCTCTCTCTCTCTCTCTCTCTCTCTCTCTCTCTCTCTCTCTCTCTCTCTCTCTCTCTCTCTCTCTCTCTCTCTCTCTCTCTCTCTCTCTCTCCTTGGAAAATAAAGTTTAAGTTTTCAAGCTCAAGCTCTCTCTCTCTCTCTCTCTCTCTCTCTCTCTCTGGCTCTGTGTGTGTGTTTAGATTGAGCAGTCGCGTTTTTGTTGCTCGTCATTTGGAGTGTTATTGTGACGGCCACAGTGTATCAATCTTTACAATTTTTTGTGTGGTGCTTAATATTAACCTTGAGACTAAGATTCTAAATAGATTGTGTCTCAAAATTGTAACGGTAGGTCGTAATTAACGATGGAAAAGTAATATACAATTTAGTAAGAGATGTGTACAGAAAACAGTTCAGTGCGAAGTGGAGAATGACCTATAAACACTGGTCTGTTTTGCACGTGCGCTACGTTCAGCAAAGTGACCTAGAATACTGCTGTTGTGGCACAGCAAACCGGTTGTGTATACTCGTTATGAAAATGTAGGCGTCTATTCACTGTGTCCTACGTCCGAGTTGTGTACTCTGTAAAGTGGCCCCCACACGTCATGCCCAGATTCATTTATCATGTATAGCAACAAATATGGAAGGCAATAAGATTTCCAAGGAACACAAACTAAAGCCCACTCTAGATTGCCTGCAAAAAACTTTTGAATGTTCCGCCAACGAACTTCTTGCTTGGAGAAACAGTTTATGGTATCGGTATTCGGCCATTACTGATGAATGTGCAAGTACTGAGAAAACGGACTTCGACCATGACGATAGTGTGATTGACCTCCCCCGTGGATTGATGAACCTGTTCCACCCCTTTTGGGAAAATCGGTTTACGTGTCTACTATGACGAAATTAAGTACGTCACTCTGTCTCTATATTTCACTCTTCAAGGCACAGGAACCTTTCTCTGCCAGGGTACTAACTGTCTGGAATGGGACAACGAAGAATGCGAACAATTGAAAGACATCGTCCTGGATCTGTGTGGTGCTGAAGACTCGAGTAGTGTGAAAAGAGCTTTGCTCTCTCTTCCCTTGACCTTTCTGGCCGATAATGGTGAAGACACACCATTATCTTCACCCGTTAATGTGCAAAGTGGGGAAGTCAGCTCCGGTGTAAGTGAGTCTTCTACCACCCCCAAATCCCCTCTGTTTCAAGAACTGCCTGGTCGTGTTGAGGGCAAATCAGAAACTGCTGCTCCAAACTCCAATGAAGTGTCTCCCTCTGATCTCCCTCTACCCGAATCCAGTGAGAATGTTCTCCCACAAACAAACAGCAATGACCAAGAACAGCCCACTCATGCAGATAATGCAAATGATGGTGATGTACAAAGTTCTAGGCAAAAATCGACTCCCAAGCTGTCCAGGAGTGCAAAGCGGTATAGAAGAAAGACGTTGTGTCCCTTCAACAGGAACATGACTGGCAAATTAGACAATGTAGAAGTTTCTCTGGATAGCATCTTAAATATCCTTATGGACCTCGAAGGAAATACAATTTCGCGGTTAGAAGACACTAAGACGTGCTTGAAAAATGACTTGAAAGGTCACATAGACCACCGTATTGAGACACTGCTATCTGCTGTTGAGAGGATACAGAGAACGCTCGCAGATTTCGATTCAAAGATAAAGATACTAGTAAAAGAAAATGTTTCTCTGAAATCCTCCGTTGGTGTCATTAATTCGGAAATAAAGCAAAAGAAGCAAACAGGACAATGCCCCCATTCCGTTTCAACCATGTCCATTCAATATGACTTGCCCATGACTGAAGCCTCCACACAATGTGACTGGCCCTTGGACAGTGTTGATGAACAATGTAAAATGCCCCCTCCCGTTGACAGTGAACTGACAGAAGACACCCTTCCCAAAGTCGTTTTTCAGCACATGGTTTCTGGTAGCTCCCCATCACATGCAAGTCCAGTAAATGACTCTCAGTGCATGATTTCTCGCTCCTCCCCATCACATGTAGAACCAACTAATGCCCCCAATTCTGGTTCTCGTCTATCCTCTTCCGCAGAACACACTCATGCTCCAACACGTAACACCTCACAAGTGTCTTCTTCGCTTCATGGTTATGATGCTGAGAGTGTACAGGTTTCTCTTAGTAATCGCTTTGAAGTGCTCAGTCACATCAATGACAATGGGGAAGCTCTTGACTCTGCTCACAAAGAAGAGCGTTCTTCTAATGAAAACGTCCCCGAACAAACGATGAGGCAACTCTCAGACAATCGCCATTTCGTTGAAGGAAGACCGAAGTTGACACCAGAGCAAGCACTAAAAAACATTGTCATTCCTTCAACGTGTTCCTCCCTTCTTATTGGTGACTCAGTAACAAAATACATTAATCCCAAGAGATTGCAGACCCAGAGTGACCCTATGTTTAAGTTGTGTGTCCCAGGTATGACAATACAGCACCTTGCTCAGTGGCTGCATGGTCTGGATGATCACGATCACGTGAACACCCTGATCGTGCACGTAGGGGTAAACAGCAGCCCAGCAGGACCCATCTCTGCCATGGAGTGGCGGAACCTTATTGATCTTTGTAAGAAGCGCTTTCCCTCAGCATATATTGCATTTAGTTCCATTCTCACCGCCAGTGGCAGCCACCAGTTAAATAACTCCATTATCCCTTCAAATAAAAACTTATACACCATCTGTACGAACATGCAAGTCGATATGATCGATAACTACAGTACGTTTGTCACCCCCAAAGGGTTCCCCCGCAAAGCTCTCTATAAGGATCCCATTCACCCCAGTTCCAGAGGTACAGCCCGTCTGGCTATCAATTTCAAACAGGTTCTCCCTCAGCCCGAACGTCCACACTTTGATGATAGAGTGAACAATGTTGGCCCTCCTCCGAACGTCCACTTTGCCCAACGAGATTTTTACAAACCTCAACATTCACGTACTGAAGATGAGAGGAATAGTGTGGCAAACAGAGCAATCAGAAACCAGGACGACCCTGGGTATCATAGAGTGCCCCCGGTGTCCTCCACAATGGAGTACCCTGTCTTAGAGTCTCAACCCGATCGTCAACCTCTCCCTCAGTCTGCGACCATTGTGGCAGATCACCCCATTGCACCAAACACTCTTCAGAATCAGCCATTAAATAGGGCTGTTTCACATCCCCTTCCCCAATTCCCTACCCATTCTTCATACCCTCAGTACATGGCTCCTAATGAGTCGTACCCCCAAACCCCTTACCTGTTCCCTGTCCATACTGCTCACGGCGGAAGGTTTGGTCCTTCACAGACCCATTTTCCCTTGGGTCAAGTTGTTCAGCCTCTCAATCAGGAGAGGCATGTCAGCAGTCAATGCTGGCCTCCTCCCAACGCCCTTGGTCAGTGTGCACAGCAGCTGATAGCCCTGGCGTCACAGCTAGTGACACCACAGGACCAACGAGGGCTGCGTACAAGTTGGATGTAATAACTGTGTATATACCAATATTGAGATTGACATCAATGAACGTTTTCTATATGTACATTCTTCAAAGGAGTACATTGTATTTATTCCCTTTTGGAAATATTTTTTCTTTCTCAAAGATATATTCATTGTCTCTTTTGACACATATAGTTTGTTTTATTTCATTTGTTCCTTTTGTGGCGTGTACCGGGGCCCCTTTGGCTTGATACTTCTCGGACAGGGGATACTTTTGGTTTATTTGATCTCTCTCAGGTGTCACAGAGATTGTTGCACAGGACACAATCTCTTTTGTCTCTAATGAATTAATGGTTGATTATTTACCTTGTTGTTGCTATTTCTTAGTGTTTTCTGGTGCAAAGACTGAACCTCTTTGCTACGTTTCTTATTTGCCTTAATATTGACTAAGATTGTTAGCTTAATTTGATATAAACCTATTTTGTTGTTCTGTTTATGCTTTGTCCTTAAGTTTTCTAACATGCCAATTACACAAAATTCTTGGCCCTCAAAAGATGGGTTGAGGGTTGGATTTTTAAATGTGAATCATATTTATAGTAAATTGGACGAAGTTTCACAGATCCTGAACAATTCAGGTAAGCAGTTCCATCTCTTTTGTTTTGCAGAGTCGCGTCTGAATGAACGCATGTCTGACAACGAAGTAGCCATGTCTGGGTATAAGTTCATCCGTTTAGACCCAACTCGACCTAAAGAAACTGGTCTAATCTTGTATATACACGAAAGTTTAAGTTACAATTGTGTCACACTCTCTGATGATTATAAAATAGAATGCCTATTTGTTAAAGTCAACTTTAAAAAGTCGTCTCCTCTTACTTTAGGGTTTATTTACAGAAATCCCAGTGAACACGTTACGTGGATTAGTAATTTTACGCTTTTGATGGACGAAATTTCAGTAATATCTGGTGAAGTATGTTTATTGGGTGATTTTAATATCGATCTGTTAAAACCCAACACAACATGGACACGATCATATGAGTTGTCCCTCCTAACGCAAGTTATTGACAAGCCAACACGAATAACAACTAATTCTAAAACATTAATTGATCATGTTTATTCTTCTCAGCCAGATAATCTAGTAGAAGTCTGTTCACCTAGTTTGCATTGTAGTGACCATCTCCCCCCTGTTTGCTTCACCTGGTCAAAAAAGGGTGTAAAAATTGCCAAGAACTGCCACACTATTGTAACATACAGACACCTCTCTAATCTTGATATAGAAAAATTCTTATTAGACCTTAGCAACTCTCATATATTTTCTGTATATCAATTTACCAATGCTGATGAAGCTTTTGACATTTTTTACCATAGTTTTATGAATGTCTATAATAAGCATGTACCTATGAAAACCAAACGTGTAAAACGTACTCCAAAGAAACCTTGGATAACTGATGATGTCCAAAAAGCAATAGACAAAAGGGACTCTCTTTTTGCAGAAGGGGACCAATATAATGCTTGCAAGCAAAGAAATTTTGTTACCAATTTAAAAAGAAAGTAAAAAAAGAACTACTTTAAAGACTTAGTTTCATCCAAATCAGATAGTAGATCTATATGGACAGCTATCAACCAGTTAAATAATAAGTATAACAGTTCAAAAAACATGATTGATAAATTGTCTCCAGAAGAGCTTAATACTCACTTCTCTAATATAGTGAGCTCCATTATTCATAACGATAGATCTAATGAAAATGACCTTTTAAATCTTAGCGACTTTTGTTTATCGAAAAATATATCGTCAGAACTTAATATTCCTTACTTAGCTGTATATGAGGTTTTTAATTATCTTGTTCACTTAAAACAAACGAATGCAAGGGGGTTAGATGATATTGATGGTAAAATCCTAAAGATTGCAGCACCTATAATTACCGAGCCACTCACTTACATATATAATTTGTGCATTTCTAAAAGCCATTTTCTTAAAGCATTTAAAGTTGCCAAAGTTACTCCCATATTCAAATCAGGTGATCGCTCTGACCCTAGCAACTACCGACCCATTTCTATCATGTCTATCTTATCTAAACCTTTAGAAAGTCATATTAAAGCTCATCTTGTTAATCACTTTGATCGCTTCAATCTCTTTCATCCGTGTCAATCTGGCTTCAGAGCAAAACACTCATGCCACACTGCTCTTACAACTCTTGTTGACAAATGGCTAACTAATATTAACAACAACGAAATTACTGGCGCTTTAATAGTTGATTTTGCCAAAGCCTTCGACGTTATTGACCATTCCTTATTACTCAAAAAACTCAAAATGTATGGTTTGTCTTCCGATACACTGAATCTGATGTCATCATTTTTAATTGACAGGAAACAGGTGGTGGCTGTAAATAGCTCTGTATCGTCGTCTCTAACAACAAAGTATGGCATTCCTCAGGGGTCTATCCTAGGACCAATACTTTTTTCTATTTATATTAATGACTTGCCTCTAGTTATAAGTTCCCTATGTAAACTTTTTGCCGATGATACAACACTACACACAAGTCATTCCAATTATACAACAGTATTTCAAACGTTACAAAACAGCATCGATGAACTTTTAAATTGGGCAGAGTTGAATCATATGAGCTTGCACCCATTAAAAACCAAACTTATGATAATTACAACAAGACAAAAACGCCAGAACCTTCCTAACAACTTTTTGACTCTCTTTATTAATGGCAATGCAGTTGAGGAAGTTGGGAGTCACAAAGTTCTTGGCGTTGTCGTTGACAATAATCTTTCTTGGTCCGAACATGTCACTAAAAACCTGCAAATCCGTGTCTTCAACGATTTATCAGTTGTCTAAAATAAAGCATTTCCTAGACCTCCATTCACGTAAGATATTTTTCCACTCATTTATTGAATCGCATATCAACTACGCGTCAACTCTGTGGGATGGCGCTAGTGAAAATATTTTGAAACCTCTTTCAAGTCTTCATAGACGAGCATTAAAACTAGTTCTGCTTAAGTCCTCAAAACTAACCACTTATGACCACAAAGCTTTAGACATTCTACCCTTCCATTTAAAGCTAAATTATAACAAGGCTATTTTTATGTTTAAGATTTTATCAGGCAATGCCCCACAATCTCTTACCAGTAGGTTTGTTGTCAATGACCGGCGCCACGAACATAAAATCATGCTCCCTCTTCCAAGAATTGACCTCTTCAAGACAAGCTTGGCTTATTCTGGTGGAGCCCTGTGGAATGCCATGCTGGCTAATACCCAAATTGGAAACACTTTCAAGTCATTCAAAAAAAGATATAAAGATTTTCTGATGACAACTCTTTAATACGTTACTTGATAACCCATTCACCACTTGTTTCCTTCCTAATATGAGTGTCACCACTGTTAACCATGCATGTTTAGTGTTCATAATATGTTATAGTGGTGATTGTGTCAGTGTATGCATGTGTGAGTTTGAATGTGAGTGTGTGTATGTGCGCGTTCATACATGTGAATGTGTATGTGTCTGCCTGCGAATTTTGTGGGTATGTGTGTGTGTATTGTGTATGCTTGTGTGTGGGATGTGCGTGTGTGCGTACTTGTGTATGTGTGTGTGTTGGTGAGTTTATGCGTATGCACGTAATTATTTGCTTACTTTGTTTTGCGTATGTTGTAATGTGTATAACGCAATTGGTATGTATGTTTAATGTGTATGATTTAATGCTAGTGTGCGGGATGACCATGGTGAATGTTGTGGGGAATGTGCTTTTGTTTGCATTTATCCTTACAATTTGATTTATCTTTTTATGATGGTAGTGTATCTTATGTGCATGATGATTATTAGTTGTTTATGACATTTTCTTCTCTTTTTTTTTTCTTTCTTTTTTTTTCTTCTCATTTAATGAGGGCTAGATGTAAACAAGCCTATATTGTGCTTATCTTTTCCCTCAATAAAAAAAGGTTCGTTCGTTCGTTCGTTCGTTCGTTCTGTGTGTGTTAATGACATTAAAAGGGTCCAGTGTCCTCTCTCTCTCTCTCTCTCTCTCTCTCTCTCTCTCTCTCTCTCTCTCTCTCTCTCTCTCTCTCTCTCTCTCTCTCTCTCTCTCTCGTGTGCCGTAAACACCAAATACTACCCCTCACACCCCTAAGAATGGGTAAAGATGATATAAAAGGTAGGGAGCTGCCATGACAATGACAATCCCCTTACCCATAGCCGGGCACACATGGCTATTCATATTCAGTGGCTGCCACAATCGACCTGTTTGTCATTCCTGTGGTTGTAACATAGGACTATTACTTGCTACCGTATACCGGATACACCCACCCCTCCCTTTCAAATTCCCATACCCCCTACCCCTTCTCTATACCCTGTTCTTCGTATATTAAATATACTACCCCTAGTACCCTCACACCTACCCGCCCCACATACACACACGTAGGCCCCTATCACTCTTTATTCAACATGGTATGTTAAATCTCAGGTATGTTACATCAAATAGTATTCATGTTAAGTAAATATATTGCATAATGTGTACCTGACATGCGTAAGTACGGGTTTGTTTACGTGTGACTCTCTTTACCAGTGTGTCATTCCTGAAGAAGAGAGGACACCCTCTCGAAAGCTTGCATTAAAATAGAATCACCACGGATTTGTTGGAGGTTTTTTTTCCATTTTGTTATATAAGCGCTCGCGAACCAACAAACAAGCTTACTTTGTTGGAAAGTAATACCAGCTGGTAAAACAAATAAACACATTCTCTCTAGAGCGCGCGCTCTCTCTCTCTCTCTCTCTCTCTCTCTCTCTCTCTCTCTCTCTCTCTCTCTCTCTCCCCTGCCTTCCCCTCTTCCTCGTCGTCTTTTTTTTCTGCTTCGTCTCCTCCTCCTCCTCCTCCTCCTCCCCCTCCTCGTCATCCAACTTCTTAGAACGTGTTATACGTCAATGCTGGAAGACAGCATACCATTGTCTGAACGCCATGTGGTTTAGAGCCTATTGTTTGTCTGTTCTTCCTATTATTAGACAATCTGCACATGGTTTTAGGTTCAGGAGATGCACATGGTTTTAGGTTCAGGAGATGCACATGGTTTTAGGTTCAGGAGATGCACATGGTTTTAGGTTCAGGAGATGCACATGGTTTTAGGTTCAGGAGATGCACACCAGACACTATAAACATGTAGTTGCTGTTTTGGGGGAAATATGAATATCTGTCTCGCAAGTGGGTTTTTTTTTTGTTGGTCTCTGTGTGTCTGCCCGTGTGAATCTCTCTCTCTCTCTCTCTCTCTCTCTCTCTCTCTCTCTCTCTCTCTCTCTCTCTCTCTCTCTCTCTCTCTCTCTCTCGTAACTTCGTAACTCTATATAATATAAGTTTCTTAAATAAATAAATAAATAATAACTCCCTTTTTCTCTGAACTTTCACTGTCACACCCCCTACCCCCCCCCCCCCCCCCCCCACACACACACACACACACATGCGCACGAGCATACA
>CM065691.1:3350142-3360142 GCA_017654935.2 Phymorhynchus buccinoides | reverse complement strand
ATCTAGTGAACGGAGCTATCGTAGGATTTCATCAGATTTATTTACACAGTAGAATGTCACGATGAGGAGAAGAAGGATGGAAGATGAGGAGGAGGACAATGACGACGACGACGATGTTCATGATTATGATGATGATGATGATGATGATGACGAGGAGGAGGAGGAGGAAGGCGACGATGACGATGATGATGATTATGATGATGATGATAATCATGACAACGACAACTGATGACAGAGAGAGGAGGCATACCCAGACGACAGAAACAATCACAGTAAGATAGAAACCCTGACAAAGATAGAGGGGAGCAACAATCATACAAATGTAGGGTAAGACGGGGTAAAAAGCCCATGGGTGGGTAAGAAGCCCATGCCAATTATCTCATGACATAAAGCAAATTTCAGTCACAATTTGCCCATGAGACGAGTGTTAATGTTTAGCATTCGTCTCATGGGCAAATTTGACTAAAATTTGCTTTATTCCATGAGATAATTGGCATGGTTTTCTTACCCGCCCATGGGCTTTTTACCCCGTCTTCACCTATCAAATTGATTCAATATTAATTATTAATCAAATTGATTAATTGATCAATTAATATTTAAGAACACAGAATCCTAAATGTAGTCTATATGTTATGGGTGTGTTTTTAAAGGTTATATACTAATATGAACATGTGGAGAAACAGAGTCAGGTGAAATGCATACCAGAATGAAACAACCTACATGTATACCATATTTCAACAAATACGGACTGTGTAGGCATTCTTTGTGTCATTTTTTATCAACACATGAATACAAACAAACAGCAAGACACGTTATGTTTTTTAAACAGCACATAATAAAATGAAACAGGAATTAAGGAATTTCTGATCGCTTCTCGGCCTTTTGGCTAAGACAGTGAACAGGATACATTTGTGTTTATACCCTGGTTGGTTTGTTCAGCCCGTCGTACATGGCGAAAGCCGATACGCGACGTTAAACTGAACTTCCATCCAATGACACAGCATCTACATGTACCCCCAAACATGTCTTCTGTACATGGTGGTTCCCCCAAGTCGATTAAAAAAAATGAATGCTATCGGAGACCAAGGGAGGCAACCGTTCTAATTCTCTTTCAAATTGGGACACTGCAGTTAGATCCCTTAACCTACCTACTCTCTCTCTCTCTCTCTCTCTCTCTCTCTCTCTCTCTCTCTCTCTCTCTCTCTCTCTCTCTCTCTCTCTCTCTCTCTCTCTCCATTTGTTTGTGCGTACGCGCGCGCGCGCGCGTGTGTGCATACGTGTGCATGCATGCATGTGTGTGTGTGTGTGTGTGTGAATGTGTGTGTGTGTGTGTGTGTGTGTACTGTCTGTGTGTGTGTGTGTCCGTGTCCGATCGCGTGCATGTGTGCTTACGCATGCATGCGTGCGTATGTGTGTGCATGTGTACGTGTACAGTATGCGTTTGCATGTGCGTAAGTGTGTATGCATGCATGCGTGTGTAATCTTGCATGAATATGTGCGCGTGTGTGCGCTTACGTAAGCACTTGGCATCCATACGAAGCAAAACCCAAGCATGCCATTAGTGTTGAAAGATTGCAGGGAAGGGAGATAAGAACCTCTCTAATGAAGTCCTAAGGGCTTCACGAGTTATGGTTCGTGGGAAAAAAACCTTCAAGCACAACAGGTGGTACAAATTAGAGAGAGAGAGAGAGAGAGAGAGAGAGAGAGAGAGAGAGAGAGAGAGAGAGAGAGAGAGAGAGAGAGAGAGAGAGAGAGAGAGAGAGAGAGAGACCAGACAGACAGACAGACAGACACTGAGACAGACATTCAGTGAATGTAATATGTTAACAAAGAAGGTCAATTCAATTCAATTACAAAATCTTTAGTATCCATTAAAAAACAAGTTTTAAATGGAAAATATTCTTCCACAACATGTGCAGCAGATTGAACTAAAACGAGTACATTAAATCAATTATTAAGAACACACACACACACACACACACACACACACACACACACACACACACACACACACACACACACACACACACACATATACACACAGAGAGAGAGAGAGAGAGAGAGAGAGAGAGAGAGAGAGAGAGAGAGAGAGAGAGAGAGAGAGAGAGAGAGAGAGAGAGAGAGAGAGAGAGAGAGAGAGAGAGAGAGAGAGAGAGCATTACACAGACGGTCCCATTTAATGAAGCAAACCAAGCAGCATGTAACTCAAGTAATGCTAAACAAACAGCCTTGCCAAAGTGTCTGACAACATGCCTGTCTTGTACCATCTAAACCCAATGTAGAACATAATTTAGAACCTTGGCAAGTCTACTACCTGGTAATACATTTTGGTCTGTCTCCTTTATGTGGCATGTTCCAATGTTTGTCTAAAGCCTTTTATATTTTCGTTACGCTTTCTTTCATTTTTATTACTAGCGCAACGCCGAGTCCCAGTAACGCCTAGTAACGGTAACGCCTAGTAACGGTAACGCCAAGTACTGGTAACGCTGAGTACAGCAAATCTGAAGCGATTCGGTTAAGAAACGGCGGAGTCGTATAGCGCGAGCGTTTGTGAACCGATTCGCTTCTGGGTTGGTACACGGATAGTCACCGTCCCCGGTGATCTTCCTGCCAAATGCGAAGGCAATCGGTCAAGCAACACCGGAGATACGGGCGCCGAGAGGCCGGCGGATGCGCGTTTCGCGCATTTGCCAAACCGCGCAAATGACACGGCCGCCTCGGTTGCCGTTGCCATCGGCCCGTTAGGGCTCACAGCAAATTTGAAGCGATTCGGTCAAAAAACGGCGGAGTTATAAGGCCCATTTCGTGTTTCAGACACACACACACATACACAGACACACACACACACACACACACACACACGGACAGTTGGCTTATTACTATATGAATGATGATGATGATGTTCCCCTATTGCTGGCTTCCTAAATCATTGTAATTTATCCCGCTGTTGCGCGCGTACCTGTGTGTGCATATGTGAATGAATGAATCTTTAATTTAATGTATTTTCACATAGATCGTGATTTTAGACAGCATATGTGTGCATATGTGTATGTGCGTCAGTGTGTGTGTGTGTGTTTGCGTGCGCACGCGCGCGCGCGCGCGCGCGCGTGTGTGTGTGTGTGTGTGTGTGCGTGCGTGTGTGTGTGTGTGTGTGTGTGTGTGTGTGTGTGTGTGTGTGTGTGTGTGTGTGTGTGTGTGTGTGTGTGTGTATGTGTGTGTGTGTGTGTGTGTGTGTCTGTGTCTGTGTGCGTGCGTGTGTGAGTGTGTGCATGTTGTTTGTTTGTCTGTTTGCCTGTTTTGCTTTTGTCCTATTTCTTGGCCCGACTGTGCATCTTTACATTGGAAGTTCTGATATATAATATGGAACCCAGACCTTACTGTTGGCCCCTCTCAAGGCTTCATGGATACAACAGGGGAGGGCTACTGCACAATTAGGTCTACAGACATTGTAGACGGGAATGTACTTTACTGTTGGCCCCTCTACAAGGCTTCATGGATACAACAGGGGAGGGCTACTACACAATAAGGTCTACAGACATTGTAGACGGGAATGTACCTTACTGTTGGCCCCTCTACAAGGCTTCATGGATACAACAGGGGAGGGCTACTACACAATTAGGTCTACAGACATTGTAGACGGGAATGTAGATTACTGTTGGCCCCTCTACAAGGCTTCATGGATGCAACAGGGGAGGGCTACTGCACAATTAGGTCTACAGACATTCAGCATGTTGAACTTTGCGTCACTTTTCCATTTCTTTGTTTTTATGTGTGTGGCAAAATGTTATTACATTTTATATTAGGTACTTTATAGTCACAGAGGCGTATCTGTGAAATTCGGGTTGCTCCCACCTGGAGAGCGCGTCACAGCCAGAGGCGCGCCACCTTTTTGGTTTTTTTGGTATGAATGACGAGGAAGGAAAGGGGTGTGTGTGTGTGTAAATTTTGACCAAATGACAACTTTTTCGTTGCCACTGGGTTTAACGTGTGCTATGTGCATGGGCACACGGGATCTCGGTTTATCGTCTCATCCGAAGACTCCACGTTCAGATCGTACCCAGGTTTGAACTCGGGTTTACTTGACACAAGGCGAACGCATTACCTCTGTGCCACTCTACACCTCATTAGACATAGGCATCGAAATACTCTTCAACCTGATTCTGTTCAACCTGTAACATCAAGATACGTTCATGAATGCTTTGATGCCCGCAGTAAATGAATACACGAGTATAAAAATGTTCTAATACCTTTATTTGCTGCATTTAGTTCGTCACCAACTTTACCTTGTGCTTTTAGTTTTATTTTCTGTCGTGGTATGTGCGTACCACCTCTGTGTCAATAATTCCTCTGATAGTTTTTACGACAAATAAAAGAGTTTGAGTTTGACTATGCCGGTGTTGTTTTGTGTTGGCCTGCATTACGGTTCCTGCATTTGTTGTGTGTTACAGTATACCTCCAAGCTGGTTGCAGTCGGTTGCGGATGTCTGGTCTCTGTGTGTCCACGGTAATCTGGAATGTTTACAATAACGTTAGTCTGGCACTAGATACGACAGTAAGTTAGAATATTTCGTAGAGAAACATCAAGACAATGTTTCTCTTGTACTACAACATTTTGAAATCTCTATTCTAGTTTGTTTTGTTTTGCTTAGCATACTTAATAATGTTGTTGTTGTTTTCGTTCCCCAGCTTAACACTCTGGGGGCACACCCAGTGCCATGTGAACATTCCGCATGGCCTTGGGTGTGAAGATTACGTGTATGGCTGCTTTTAAAGGGTCCCGCCACATGGGCGGCCATACTCCGACTTCAGGGGACCTCGCTCCATTGATGGAGCCACCCACACATTCACTCCACCCGTGGAGTGACAACAACCAACAATTCTTTACGGCATGTAGGGAGAACTGCCACTGGTAAAGACAGCTTCCATTGGGCACAGCAGCAGCATTTTAATATTGGCCATGGGTCAATTGCACTTGCATCACATGCACAGACGCAGTGAATAGCCAATGACCCTTGGCCCATACTTAATATAATAGACGTTTTGAATGGGTTTTTTACTTAATTTTAATCTGTATATATGTTTTGGAATACTTCAAATTATGTTACTGTCTGCTACAAATATTTCCAGTCACGAGGCAACATGTGTGTTCTAGAAAATCTCAACAGGTTTCTGCAATGGTGCCAGAACAGTTTCCTGTTCTATTCGTCCTTGCTTTCGGATTATCTATGAAAATACCATACATGGCGCATTAGCTGGTTGTTCGTGTGTGGGAAACGTCCCAGCTATGTTACAGTATATTGCATAGTTAGTTTACACAAGAGACAACACGTGTTTTGCGAAACATCTCAGCAGGACTCTGCGATGGTGCCAGAAACCGGAACATTCTGGAATTGTTCACCTGTGGGATGCCAGATGTAAAAGGTGTGTGTTGGTGGGGAAGAGGGGAGGTGGGCAGGAGAAGGAGGGGGGTGGTATTAACGTGAAAGGGAGAGAGTGGGGGGCTGGAAGAGAGGGTGGCTGGTTGGCTGTGTGTGCTGGTGGTGCTGAGCGTGTGCAAGGCATTGCACGTGGACCGTGCCTTGTATCGAGGCAGACACTGAGCAGGAGGGAGGTGGTGCTGGGGAATTCTGGAGCCTTGTCCATCGCTTGTCTTTCGCATCAAAAAGGCAAAATAAAATGAAATGCAAATGCGCATGTGTGTCTCTATCTCTGTCTGTCTGTCTCTGTCTCTGTCTCTGTCTCTCTCTCTCTCTCTCTCTCTCTCTCTCTCTCTCTCTCTCTCTCTCTCTCTCTCTCTCTCTCTCTTTCTCTCTCTCTCTCAGTGATAGAGAGATAGAGAGAAGAGAGAGAGATAGAGAGGGACAATGTGTGTGGGCCTATATCAATCCATTTGTGCGTGTGTCAAGTCAAGTCAAGTCAAAATGATCTTTATTGACGATAAAAGAGTAAGCTTGATAAAGCTTTTTTACATCCTGTCGTCATAAATAAATAAGAAAAACAATTAATGCAAATAAATACAGCATATACTGGAGAAAAAATCAACCACAATCAAAAATCATGGGGAAAATACATACACTTCATACAAGCACAATACAAAGATCATAATATACATATGTACAAATGTAATCATAGTGGTAGAATAAAAGGAAAGCGGAATATGGAGTTGGGGAAAATAATAATGACTGAGACAAAGAGACAGAGAAACAACAGAGACACCAGAATCGAGAGATAAGAACAGAAAGAGAGAGATAGATAGATAGAGAGAGAGAGAGAGAGAGAGAGAGAGAGAGAGAGAGAGAGAGAGAGAGAGAGAGAGAGAGAGAGAGAGAGAAGAGAGAGAGAGAGAGAGAGAGTCATGGATTACTCGGACATGAGAAAGAAGAAAAAATATCCGAACAAAAGCACAACTCAGAGGGAAACAAAAACAGAAAACGAACACCGCTTACATTTAAAGCGCAAAAGGAATGAAATTATTAAAATCAAACACCAACGAAAACAAAACATGAGTTTACACGCACCTGTAAAGTCTCCTCCTCTACTAGAGCAAGGCGGCATAAACACAAAACATTTTCCAACAGCAACAATAGAGCCTTAGGCACTCATTCTCATATTTACATTAGGTATTTTTACAAGGCATCAAGCATATTCTTTTTAAGTGCTTTTTTAAACGTTTGTTTTGAAGCACACGATTTTAAAGAAAGAGACATATTATTCCATGATGTGCCCCCTGAGTAAACAAAACTAGTTTTGTAAACATTATTTCGTGGTCTGGGGAAAGAAAGCTTGTGGGTGTGTCTATTTGGGTTTATAGCAAAAGTCTTGATAATTTTTTGGGGAGCGACTCCATTTACCACACTAAACATGCAGATGCATTTGTTGAAGAGAAGTCTGTCTTTTAGTGGCAAAATGTTTAATTTATTGTAATCATTAGCTGTTAGGGTGCTTGATTTCATCAGTATTAGTTTCACAGCTCGTTTATGTAACCGACTTATATGTTTTAGATTAGCTTCACTAGTACTGTCCCAAAGGGTTGATGAGTTATTAATGTGAGACATAATGTGAGCATGGAAGAATATTTTACGTGACTGAAGATTTAAAAAGTTTTTAATTTTTGTCAATTGATAAATCTTTTTTTTAGATGCATTTACCCAGTTTAGATATATGATCTGACCACAGTAAGTTATTATCAACAGTGATACCTAAAACTTTATGTGACGCCACTTCTTCAATTTTTTTGCCTTGCACATACAATGGTGGAAATGGATAAGTCATTTTTTGTCGCTTTTGCCGAGTAGTTACATACATACATTTGGTTTTTTCTGTGTTGAGTGACATGTGATTCTGTTCAGTCCATTCTACTAGATTATTAACGTCAGCTTGAAGATTGTTAACTAGTTCAGTTTGGTTATTACTGTTTGAGTGTAAGGAAGTATCGTCAGCAAACATTTCAGAATGACATTGTAGACATAAGGGCAGATCGTTTACATACAAAGAAAACAAGAGAGGTCCCAAAACAGATCCCTGAGGAACACCAAAATGTACTGGGAGTAACTTAGATCTTTTAAAACCAATTTGAACAAGCTGTTGCCGATTAGTAAGGAAGGAATTTATAAATGTTAGGGCTTCACTTGATATTTTGTAGTACTTAAGTTTTTTAAGTAGAAGAGAGTGGTTGATAACGTCGAACGCTTTCGCAAAATCGACAAAGAGAATCCCAGTAAATTCGTTATTGTTAATGTTTAGAAGACATTTGTCTATGAGTTGTATTAAAGTTGTGTGGCACGAGCGATTTTCTCGAAATCCAGATTGATTTTCATGAAGTAAGTCATAACGATTAAGATGTGAATATAAGTTGGATTTGATATGTCTCTCCAGAGGTTTTGACAGAAGCGATAATATAGATATAGGTCGGTAGTTTGAAGGACATGTAGGATCACCCGATTTGTACAGTGGTATCACTTTAGCCTGTTTGAATTTCTCAGGAAACTGTTGCTTATCAAGACACAGATTGTAAAGATAAGTCAATGTATGAGAAATAATTGGTGAGGCGACTTTTAGGATTTTGCTGTCTAAACCATCCAAATCTCTAGACCTTGACTGTTTTAAATGTAGTAGACAATTGGCTATTTCATGGACTGATACTGATGTGATGCAAAATGTTGACGAAATATTTTTTGTATAGCAGAACTGTTCTAAAGCTTCCAGGTTGTTTTCGTTTGTTTTATCATTTTTGATAATCTTACTTGTTATATTTGAAAAATGAAGGTTCAAATCATCTGGTTGGAGTTCATTTATAGGATTCTGTATTGAGTGCGTTGAGTTTGTCTTGGTTAAAAGGTTTATTGCTTTCCAAATTGCATTTGCATTTTGTGTAGAAGATACCAATTCTTGAAAGTATTTTTTTTTTAGCCTTTCTTTTCATGGAATTAACTTTGTTTCTCTGTTTTCTAAACTGTGCTTCGTCATTATCTTAAGCAAATGTTCTCTTTTATATATTTCATTGTTGATTTCACTTGATATATAAGACGGTTTAATGTTGTGTTTCACTCTTTTTTTTAACCAAAGGAGCATGCTTATCATAGATGTCATTAAAATTACTTACCCAAAAGTTAGTAGCATCGTTAGGATCCCTAAGCGGATAAACATAGTCAAGGTTTGAATGAGTTAAATCGTTTAGGAAGGAATTTTGGTCAAAGTGAGTAAAACGGCGATATAATATCTCTTTATGGCCAGGCTTCGGGATCTTAGTGCCTTTCTTTAACCAAGTCAAACAGATAGACGAATGATCACTGCAACCAGTCTGCACGGAGCACACTTGTTTTACATGGATCTTAGAATTGACATAAATATGATCGATTAAAGTTCTTGAATGATTAGTTATACGGGTAGGGCAATCAATTAGTTGATTTAAACCATACATGGCAAAATTGTCTTTCCATTTTTTACCCTGTACCTTGTGTGTGTGGTGTGTGTGTGTGTGTGTGTGTGTGTGTGTGTGTGTGGTGTGTGTGTGTGTGTGTGTGTGTGTTGTGTGTGTGTGTGTGTGTGTGAGTGAGTGAGTGAGTGCATGTGTGTGCGCGTGTGTATGTGTGCGCGTGTGTGCATGTGCGTGTGCACGCGTGTGTGTGTGCGCGTGCGTGATTACGTGCGTGCGTGCGTGTGCGTATGTATAAGTATGTGTGTGCGTGTGTGTATGCATGCGTGCGTGCGTGCGTACGTGCGTGTGCGTACGTGAGTTCCGCGCGCGCGCGTTTGTGTATGTGTATCTGTCTCTTTGTCTATTATGATTATTGACAACCTTTAAAAAAGAAATAAGCATAGAAAAGAAGTTTCCAGCGTTTGAGGCGATGAAAACACCATCACCTGCCAGACCGTTCCGTCTGGAACAAAATCCGCAGGTGGGTAAATAATGTAAAAGGATCAACATGAAAGGGGAGCAAAAAGCCAGGGCATGCTGATAGGGAGCTGAGCATGAAGGAGGGGGGAGGAGGAGGGGGGGGGGGGGGGTACTGATACGTTTTGCGGAAAAAGCGAAGTTGAAAGAAATGTGTGAGAGAGAGAGAGAGAGAGAGAGAGAGAGAGAGAAGAGAGAGAGAGAGAGAGAGAGAGAGAGAGAGAGAGAGAGAGAGAGAGAGAGAGAGAGAGAAACACAGTCATATAGCCAGACAGATACAAAGCAAGACGCCCCAGATGCTTCATAATATACTGGTCTCCAAAATTTAAGGGCCGGAAGAACGATCTTCTCTCTTCTGTCTTGGAGGCATGCTTATTGAGAGCTCTGGTTGCCGCCCTTAAATACACATTCGTGTCTAACTTTTGCTCAGCAGTGTTCACTACAGTCATGCCTTGCACGTGCAATAGGCAAAAAACCTGCATCAGCCCTGATTCTTCAGCGAAAAGAGACCAAACTTTCGTGAAATTCTCGTGAATTTGCCACATTTTAAGCTACCTGAAAACGCTGTTGCTGTACTGCAATGTCTGCAAAACTGGTTCAGGCACG
>CM065691.1:3330142-3345142 GCA_017654935.2 Phymorhynchus buccinoides | reverse complement strand
TGGATACTCACTGAGCTGAAACTTGCTCATTTTGGTCAACGATTTCCCCATGATGATTCCAAACCTCCAAAATTAAAACAATACAGAAAAACTCAGAACCCAAATGAAGCTGAAATGGCGAACTTTGCTGTTCCAAATCACCACAAATCTTTTTTTAAATCTGTCTCTCTATACGTATACTGTTGAAGAGAAGTTCCGTTTGGTGTTTCTACACACTTTATAAGCTTCAATGATCAGCAGCTGAAGTCTTAGTTGACTAGACCGTGGTTGGGCAGAAGACAACCTACCCCTCTTGCTCTTATAATTATAGACACTGGCTGCCTGGGGAGCTATGACGTCACTAAAGTTCGGCGATTTGCATTCCCGCACGTGCGCACCTGAGCGAGAATTTTGGGGGGAAAAACTTTAGTCTCGATTCTGTAAAGATGCGAGGTGCGTTGCTATTGGAACAATGGCCCGTGTGGGTTTTCTGTCTGTCTGTGCGGAAAATAACTTCGCACCAATTACCCAAAACAACGAAAAACGAAAAGCAGAGATCGTGGTTACGGCGGACACGTAACTGTCGTCTTTAGGGTACGGTCGGGTTACGACCTTCATCCACACGACGCATAAACAAACTAGCTATCAATTTGGCCATACCAGGCAGCGGGATTTCTCCCTGCCCTTACTGACTTTCAACTGCCGTGGGATTTTTACGTGCGTAAAGCGCACTGGTCAGACAAGCTTTAAGTCCCCATCCGAAGGACTGGACGTTCAGTTCGCTTTTCCTGTCAAACTAGAAAGAAAGGGCGAGGCCGATAGTGTTCAAGTGCTTCCGCTGTTGAGATGATCCCTGGAGTCTTTTAGCCAGGGTACGACGACAACAACAACATAAAGTGGTTGACTAGACCGTGGCTGGGCAGAAGACAACCTACCCCTCTTGCTCTAAACCAGTGGTTTACGGCAGATACTGGCCAATCGATCCTTTCATTCAAATCTTCAGTTTTGTGAAAGTCAAGGTAGGCCTGGCTGTCGTTTCCGAACATGACAGCCACATAGCAAAGGGGGGAGCTACTAGTCCGGCGGGCTGGGCTAGAATTTGTTTATAGTGGAGATGCCTTGCCCAGGGTACGTCCTCTCTCGATCAAAGGGATTTGAGGACAGCTGGCGTTTGGGAAGGTCCTCAAAGCTCAACCAATCCCTTTGGCTGCAGCACCAGAGTCAGTGCAAATGCCCCCTAGTTAGAGAGTCATAGTCTTCCGCGAAAGACTAAGCTGTGCCGTGGTATTCAAACACTGAACATTGGAAATCATGTATTGCAAAGCTCTCATGTTCTAGTGGCCCGTGCTGTAGATTAATACCAAGCAGTGATGAAATCTATTTGCGTAAAGGTCTAACATCAATAATAATTTGAGGATGATGACTTGGGTCTGTATCGTTGTGGCAACTACTTTCACTTTGCTAGGCGAATCGGTGCCACAAATAACTTTGGTAAAAAGGGAGTTAATTACGAGAAGTTCCCTCCCCATATTCATTTCATCAATAATAACTCCCAAACTCAGATGCATTAATACTATGAATAATGGTTGTTGTTGTTGTTGCTGTTGTTGTTGTTGTTGTTTTTGTCGTAGCCTGGTTAAAAGACTCCAGGGGTCATCCCAACAGCGGAAGCACTTGAACACTATGGTACAAATGCATCAGGTACGGATGAGAACATTACGTGCGTGACCGTTTTTTATTACCCCGCCACGTGAGCATCCACACTCCGGCCTCAGGGGATTTGGGAGACTGATGATGTTATGCTAGGAGCTTGTCATGGCTAAAGACAATCCCCGCATAACTATGCATAACATAACAACATTTTGATATATCCTTGGTGTTCTAGCCTATGTCAATTGGTCTGACGCAGCCTTATTAAGCCAAGGCGATAAATAAAGGTTAAAAGTCGTTTTTAAAGAGATATGTCGCTCTATGACAACCCCCCTCCCCCCCCCCCCCCCCCCCCTGCTCTTTATCTCTCTCTCTCTCTCTCTCTCTCTCTCTCTCTCTCTCTCTCTCTCTCTCTCTCTCTCTCTCTCTCTCTCTCTCTCTCTCTCTCTCTCTCTCTCTCTCTCTCTCTCTCTCTCTCTCTCTCTCTCTCACACACACACACACACACACACACACACACACACACACACACACACACACACACACACACACACACACACACACCCTCTGCCTCCCCCTCTCCCTTTTCCCATCTTCTTTGCCCATTTCATTGTATATTTGTATATTCTTCTTTCTCTTCTTGTTCTTCTTCGTCTTCTTAGTGCCCCTATTTCTCTATAACCCATATCAATCAATCAATCAATCAATCAATCAACCAATCAATCAATCAATCAATCAGTCTTCTTCGTCAATGCTAGAGACAGAGAATTTACATTCAAGAATCGTCTTCTTCATCTTCATCTTCTCCTTCTGCTTTCAACACGTGTGTCTATTTTCAGTCGTTTACAGAATGTTTAGCATCCCACAACCAAACCCTGCAGAAGCATTCATCTAAGGCTCGGTGTTCATCTCGTGTTCTGGCTAATACAAAGCAACTGTTTTGTTTCATTCTGTGTTTTTCTCACACCTGCTGCCATGTCATTCACACCGACTGGCGTGCGCTGTGTACGCATTTGGTCCGCTGTCGCTGTTTGGTTCTTGGGAGAAAGAGACCAAAAGAAGCAGACCTGCTTGTGTGTGCAACCTGTCAGCAAGTCAAAAGCAACAAGGCGTGTGCCTTCACTCGATTGGCAAACATGCTGGGTCCTCGGTAGAACACAGATGGGCACCGAGCATAAGACTCTTGACTATGGAAGGCCGGTAACTGCGATATGTCGGTGAAGAGTGAGGTTTTAGGTTATTTCCCTTTGCCAAGTTCCCCTTGAAGGAGAAACCAAAAGGCTGTACCATAATTTTGCATTTGGCCTTGCTGATGGAACACACACACACACACACACACACCACACACACACACACACACACACACACACACACATGCGTGTAGACAATACTTTTAGGTGTGTTTAAAGGTGAACATACAGAACGTCGCAGACAGGAAAATTGCTTTTTTCACCTTGACACTGATTGACACAAATCTAATCATTGGAGAGATTTCACATTTCACCCAAACGAAGAACATGAACAGTTTTGTTGCATGAACCAAACAGAAAGCAGGTAGGTCTATTAGATATTTCCCTACGGTTGCTCTCGTTACAATAAAACAAATGTGGTGAATTATTGGTATATACACATTGAAACAAAATGTAACTGCACACGAGAAGCATGATTTGATGTTCGTGCAACAGGCCATAGTGTAAACAAGAAGTGTGCAAAAGGTTAAGTCTTTATGTCAATTAGTTATTGAGATCAAATCAAATCAAATCAAATCAAATTCACTTTATTATCTCCCAAGGAGAAATTTTGTTCAGGTGCCAGAATAACAAAGACATCGACATTCAGCATGCATGAATAGGAGCAAAAGTTACACATAATACACACTTAAAGATACACATTATATGTGAATACATACACGTCTAAGGATAAGCATGCATAGTTTCTTTTAACACGATGAACACACATTTAAACCTAAAAGGATCATGAGTTTAGGAGGTGGATGGATCTGGGGATGAAGGATTTCTGTGCCCTGGAGTTGACTTTAAAAGTTTTGTAGCGACGTCCAGAAGGTAATAGTTCGTAATGTTTGTTCAAAACATGGGAGGTGTCATTTACAATCTTCCTGGCTTTATGCTTGGTTCGTCTTTCGTACATCTCATTCAGACTTCCAAACCAACACATAAAGGAAACAGTAAGCACAGACTCAATGCAGCTACTATAGTACGCATGCAAAATGTTTGAGTTAACACCAATGTTTCTCAGTCTGTGCAAAATAAACAATCTTGATTGACATTTCTTATGTATGTTCTGTGTGTTCTTGTCGAAAGTCAGTTTGTCGTCCAAAATGGTACCTAAGTATTTGCAAACCACATTACGTGAACATTTCGTGAACATTCTGTATTTGCGACTCTTAACACATATGCTTTGCAAAGTGTAAGCCCTTCTACATCAATTCCAATGTATGTTCTCAATATAAAGCCAGTTACATAAAAATAAAACAATAAAAAGGCCATATAACAAAAATGAAAAGAAAGTGCCTCGTCTTGGGTGGTACATATACCTTACAACACTTGCTCTCATTTCATCAACAGAATGGCAACATACGTTGTTTTGTGTTTATTATGTAGAATATACACTATTGCATCTATTATCCCTCTTATCCCCTATTATTTCTCTCCCTCTCCCTCTCTCTCTCTCTCTCTCTCTCTCTCTCTCTCTCTCTCTCTCTCTCTCTCTCTCTCTCTCTCTCTCTCTCTCTCTCTCTCTCTCTCTCTCTCTCTCTCTCTCTCTCTCTCTCTTTCTCAACTTTCTCTATTTCTTTTTGTAAACGAAATATTCGCAACGGTTAAAAGAAACCCCTGTGTGACAGTACCTCTCGCAGGGGACAGTGTGTGCCCTTTCTCTGCTTTCTTTGCATTCCAATAAAACACCATATTGCCTACCGTACATTTGTTTCCATTCCTCGCATTTCAAATTGAGTTTCGCCTATATATAGAACCTATGGGCTTTTATGGTATTGCACATACAAAACGCTCTTGCTTGGAGATAAAAAGTACTGCCTTTTCACTTCTTTTAGATAATTATTGTTTGCGCAGCGAAGTCGCCGCTGTCACTATTTCATTCTGCAAACAAAGTACCCTTTCATGCAGTTTGGTACCTTTCCAAAATATATGAAGGGAATTGGTTTGCTTTTAAATTGGGAACAGTAAATGATAGCGTCAGTTCTTTTCTGCGCGTGAGTTTAGGTATACAAAATGTATCCTAATGAATACACAAGGTTATTTCTGAATTGATCATAATGCGATGGCTTAGAGTAAAAACGGACTATCTTTAGACAGTCCATTGACTTATTATTGACCTTATTGCAAAAACTAAGAACTTGTATTAACAAAGACTGCAAATAATGTAAAATGGGGATTATGCTTTTTTATATTTCTGCAGTCCTTTTTTGAAACAAGTTATTAGTTTTCACAATATGTTCAATAATACGTCAATGGACTATCTAAAGATAGTCCGTTTAGACTCCAAGCCATCGCTGATACCCAAGAAACTGGTTCAATGTGATAGACACATTTCTTTGATCATATAGATGTTGCGCACAATCCGTGAAATTGCCCATCTAAAACTTAAAGCTGTTTAGAAAAGCACTATGAATGAACATTATTTTTCGGACTTAATTTAATAAAATGTTTCATAAAACAGGTGGCTTAGGTGTGTCCCAGAGTCGCATTGGGTACAGTTATTGGGGTAGGGTGGAGGTGGAACAAAAACACAAACAAACCTGTGCTGCTTTTGAATCAACCTTGATCAATACATGTGTGAAATTGAATTGAAAATGTGATATACATTGTCCGTTTCATAGAATGGCAATTTCACATACTGTGCATAACATAGATATACAGGCAGACACACATAGACGCAGGCATACACGTTCCAATTTTAAATTACCTAGTTAAATTACTCATAGGGATCACAAAATGTTACCAACTGCCAGGTTAGTATCTAGAAAATGAAATGAATTGAATTAAATTAAATCAAAGGCCTCTTCTGCACAATGCCCGACAAGCTGCTGCCGTTTGGTTGTTTTTGTACATAAGGTCATCTGATGACATTTCCATATTTTTGTCACTTTCCTGACGTGTGAAATGTCATGTCAAAGGTCAGGATATGTACCTGTGTGTGTGTGCGCGCGCAAGCGCGCGCGTGTGTGTGTGTGTATGTGTGTGTGTGTGTGTTTGCGCGCGTGTGTGTGCGTGTGTGCTGCGTATGTGCGTGTGTGTGTGTGTGTGTGTGTGTGTGAGAGAGAGAGAGAGAGAGAGAGAGAGAGAGAGAGAGAGAGAGAGAGAGAGAGAGAGAGAGAGAGAGAGAGAGAGAGAGAGAGAGAGAGAGAGAGAGAGAGAGAGAGAGAGAGAGAGAGAGAGAGAGAGAGAGAGAGAGAGAGAGAGAGGGTGGGTAGTAAATTTATCACGCAATGATTTCTACCATTTTACAAAGCAATCCCCAAAGGGTGGAATATTTGGATGTGGCATGTATGTGTGTTTTGGTGTTAGTAACGCCTGCTTTTGCACCTGTCCTGTTTGAAAAGTGCGTAAGTTGCGAGCATTGCCTCTTGAAGTATTGCTCGATGTGCTTGATCATCTAGGTGAACTTTATTTTTAACATCATAAATTGTAACGTTTGTAACGTCAGAAAGTGTAAGGATATGTTCATTTTGCGTGTTTTTTGGTGGTTGTAAATTTTTGTTTGTTTTGTTTGTTTGTTTTCTGTACCCTTTCGCGAATATTGCTATTTGGTATGATATTTAGTATTTGGTATATTCTAGTCATATCTGTGAAATTCGGGTTGCTCTCACCAGGAGAGCGCATCGCCGCCAGCGCGGCACCACCCATTTTGTGTATGTGTGTGTGTGTGGGAGGGGGGGGGGGTACGGGGAGAAAATAGGGTGGGGGCTGACTTGTGAAACCTAGCCTTCAATTTGGTCATACCAGGCAGCGTGATTTCTCCCTGATCTTACGGACTTTTAAAACTGCCGGTAAGTTTAAGAATGTGGAATTGCTTTAAACGTTAATTATTTATATCCGGTTTCCGTGTTCCTGTTTTTATATAATGCATCGTGTTGCGAGCTTTACCCCTTTCAACATACTGCTTAGCATAGTATGTTGGGCAAAGCGTGTTGTTTAAACCATTGTTTAACTCCTGGCCACAATGTTGCTCAGTATGTTGGGCAAAGCGTGTTGTTTAAACCATTGTTTAACTCCTGGCCACAATGTTGCTCAGTATGTTGGGCAAAGCGTGTTGTTTAAACCACTGCCGAGCCCGGTTCCGGTTCCGGGGCAACTATTTGCCAAGCCGTTTTAGGTTGCCGAGTCTATCGCAAAACTTTCTGAATAAAAGTGCATATAACCTATGCTTTTCTGAACGGGGATTGAATATACTATCCTTTGAGAACACTCTCACATGCATTCGAACATACTGCGAAAAGCGTATGGATAGAAAAAGGGAAACTCTTAGAATAACCCTATGACGGATATTTCCGTGACGGGGCAGTTTATAGGTTACCGGACGTTGACGGAAATATCCGTGACGGGGCAGTGAAAAGGTTAACTCCTGGCCACAATGTTGCTCAGTATGTTGGACAAAGCGTGTTGTGTAAATTAAACCATTGTTTAACTCCTGGCCACAATGTTGCTCAGTATGTTGGACAAAGCGTGTTGTGTAAATTAAACCATTGTTTAACTCCTGGCCACAATGTTGCTCAGTATGTTGGACAAAGCGTGTTGTGTAAATTAAACCATTGTTTAACTCCTGGCCACAATGTTGCTCAGTATGTTGGACAAAGCGTGTTGCTTAAATTAAACCATTGTTTAACCCATGGCCACAATGTTGCTCAGTATGTTGGACAAAGCGTGTTGCTTAAATTAAACCATTGTTTAACTCCTGGCCACAATGTTGCTCAGTATGTTGGACAAAGCGTGTGTTGCTTAAATTAAACCATTGTTTAACCCCTGGCCACAATGTTGCTCAGTATGTTGGACAAAGCGTGTTGTTTAAATTAAACCATTGTTTAACTCCTGGCCACAATGTTGCTCAGTATGTTGGACAAAGCGTGTTGTTTAAATTAAACCATTGTTTAACTCCTGGCCACAATGTTGCTCAGTATGTTGGACAAAGCGTGTTGTGTAAATTAAACCATTGTTTAACTCCTGGCCACAATGTTGCTCAGTATGTTGTACAAAGAGTGTTGCTTAAATTAAACCATTGTTTAACTCCTGGCCACAATGTTGCTCAGTATGTTGGACAAAGCGTGTTGTTTAAATTAAACCATTGTTTAACTCCTGGCCACAATGTTGCTCAGTATGTTGGACAAAGCGTGTTGTTTAAACCGTTGTTTAACTCCTGGCCACAATGTTGCTCAGTATGTTGGACAAAGCGTGTTGTTTAAATTAAACCATTGTTTAACCCCTGGCCACAATGTTGCTCAGTATGTTGGACAAAGCGTGTTGTTGTAAATTAAACCATTGTTTAACTCCTGGCCACAATGTTGCTCAGTATGTTGGACAAAGCGTGTTGTGTAAATTAAACCATTGTTTAACTCCTGGCCACAATGTTGCTCAGTATGTTGGACAAAGCGTGTTGTTTAAATTAAACCATTGTTTAACTCCTGGCCACAATGTTGCTCAGTATGTTGGACAAAGCGTGTTGTTTAAATTAAACCATTGTTTAACTCCTGGCCACAATGTTGCTCAGTATGTTGGACAAAGCGTGTTGTTTAAATTAAACCATTGTTTAACTCCTGGCCACAATGTTGCTCAGTATGTTGGACAAAGCGTGTTGTTTAAATTAAACCATTGTTTAACTCCTGGCCACAATGTTGCTCAGTATGTTGGACAAAGCGTGTTGTTTAAACCGTTGTTTAACTCCTGGCCACAATGTTGCTCAGTATGTTGGACAAAGCGTGTTGTTTAAATTAAACCATTGTTTAACTCCTGGCCACAATGTTGCTCAGTATGTTTGACAAAGCGTGTTGTTTAAACCGTTGTTTAACTCCTGGCCACAATGTTGCTCAGTATGTTGGACAAAGCGTGTTGTTTAAATTAAACCATTGTTTAACCCCTGGCCACAATGTTGCTCAGTATGTTGGACAAAGCGTGTTGTGTAAATTAAACCATTGTTTAACTCCTGGCCACAATGTTGCTCAGTATGTTGGACAAAGCGTGTTGTTTAAATTAAACCATTGTTTAACCCCTGGCCACAATGTTGCTCAGTATGTTGGACAAAGCGTGTTGTGTAAATTAAACCATTGTTTAACTCCTGGCCACAATGTTGCTCAGTATGTTGGACAAAGCGTGTTGCTTAAATTAAACCCTTGTTTAACCCCTGGCCACAATGTTGCTCAGTATGTTGGACAAAGCGTGTTGTGTAAATTAAACCATTGTTTAACTCCTGGCCACAATGTTGCTCAGTATGTTGGACAAAGCGTGTTGTGTAAATTAAACCATTGTTTAACTCCTGGCCACAATGTTGCTCAGTATGTTGGACAAAGCGTGTTGTTTAAACCGTTGTTTAACTCCTGGCCACAATGTTGCTCAGTATGTTGGACAAAGCGTGTTGTTTAAATTAAACCATTGTTTAACCCCTGGCCACAATGTTGCTCAGTATGTTGGACAAAGCGTGTTGTTTAAATTAAACCATTGTTTAACTCCTGGCCACAATGTTGCTCAGTATGTTGGACAAAGCGTGTTGTTTAAATTAAACCATTGTTTAACTCCTGGCCACAATGTTGCTCAGTATGTTGGACAAAGCGTGTTGTAAATTAAACCATTGTTTAACTCCTGGCCACAATGTTGCTCAGTATGTTGGACAAAGCGTGTTGTTTAAATTAAACCATTGTTTAACTCCTGGCCACAATGTTGCTCAGTATGTTGGACAAAGCGTGTTGTTTAAATTAAACCATTGTTTAACTCCTGGCCACAATGTTGCTCAGTATGTTGGACAAAGCGTGTTGTTTAAATTAAACCATTGTTTAACTCCTGGCCACAATGTTGCTCAGTATGTTGGACAAAGCGTGTTGTGTAAATTAAACCATTGTTTAACTCCTGGCCACAATGTTGCTCAGTATGTTGGACAAAGCGTGTTTGTTTAAACCATTGTTTAACTCCTGGCCACAATGTTGCTCAGTATGTTGGACAAAGCGTGTTGTTTAAATTAAACCATTGTTTAACTCCTGGCCACAATGTTGCTCAGTATGTTGGACAGCGTGTTGTTTAAATTATTGTCCTGGCCACAATGTTGCTCAGTATGTTGGACAAAGCGTGTTGTTTAAATTAAACCATTGTTTAACTCCTGGCCACAATGTTGCTCAGTATGTTGGACAAAGCGTGTTGTGTAAATTAAACCATTGTTTAACTCCTGGCCACAATGTTGCTCAGTATGTTGGACAAAGCGTGTTGTTTAAATTAAACCATTGTTTAACTCCTGGCCACAATGTTGCTCAGTATGTTGGACAAAGCGTGTTGTGTAAATTAAACCATTGTTTAACTCCTGGCCACAATGTTGCTCAGTATGTTGGACAAAGCGTGTTGTAAATTATTGTTTAATTAAACCAAAGCGTGTTGTTTAACTCCTGGCCACAATGTTGCTCAGTATGTTGGACAAAGCGTGTTGTTTAAATTAAACCATTGTTTAACTCCTGGCCACAATGTTGCTCAGTATGTTGGACAAAGCGTGTTGTGTAAATTAAACCATTGTTTAACTCCTGGCCACAATGTTGCTCAGTATGTTGGACAAAGCGTGTTGTGTAAATTAAACCATTGTTTAACTCCTGGCCACAATGTTGCTCAGTATGTTGGACAAAGCGTGTTGTTTAAATTAAACCATTGTTTAACCTCCTGGCCACAATGTTGCTCAGTATGTTGGACAAAGCGTGTTGTTTAAATTAAACCATTGTTTAACTCCTGGCCACAATGTTGCTCAGTATGTTGGACAAAGCGTGTTGCTTAAATTAAACCATTGTTTAACTCCTGGCCACAATGTTGCTCAGTATGTTGGACAAAGCGTGTTGTTTAAATTAAACCATTGTTTAACTCCTGGCCACAATGTTGCTCAGTATGTTGGACAAAGCGTGTTAAACCGTTGTTTTAAATTAAACCATTGTTTAACTCCTGGCCACAATGTTGCTCAGTATGTTGGACAAAGCGTGTTGTTTAAATTAAACCATTGTTTAACTCCTGGCCACAATGTTGCTCAGTATGTTGGACAAAGCGTGTTGTTTAAACCGTTGTTTAACTCCTGGCCACAATGTTGCTCAGTATGTTGGACAAAGCGTGTTGTTTAAATTAAACCATTGTTTAACCACCTGGCCACAATGTTGCTCAGTATGTTGGACAAAGCGTGTTTGTTTAAATTATTGTTTAATTAAACCAAAGCGTGTTTGTTTAAACCATTGTTTAACCCTGGCCACAATGTTGCTCAGTATGTTGGACAAAGCGTGTTGTTTAAATTAAACCATTGTTTAACTCCTGGCCACAATGTTGATCAGTATGTTGGACAAAGCGTGCTGTTTAAATTAAACCATTGTTTAACTCCTGGCCACAATGTTGCTCAGTATGTTGGACAAAGCGTGTTGTTTAAATTAAACCATTGTTTAACTCCTGGCCACAATGTTGCTCAGTATGTTGGACAAAGCGTGTTGTGTAAATTAAACCATTGTTTAACTCCTGGCCACAATGTTGCTCAGTATGTTGGACAAAGCGTGTTGTGTAAATTAAACCATTGTTTAACTCCTGGCCACAATGTTGCTCAGTATGTTGGACAAAGCGTGTTGTTTAAACCGTTGTTTAACTCCTGGCCACAATGTTGCTCAGTATGTTGGACAAAGCGTGTTGTTTAAATTAAACCATTGTTTAACTCCTGGCCACAATGTTGCTCAGTATGTTGGACAAAGCGTGTTGTTTAAATTAAACCATTGTTTAACTCCTGGCCACAATGTTGCTCAGTATGTTGGACAAAGCGTGTTGTTTAAATTAAACCATTGTTTAACTCCTGGCCACAATGTTGCTCAGTATGTTGGACAAAGCGTGTTGTTTAAATTAAACCATTGTTTAACTCCTGGCCACAATGTTGCTCAGTATGTTGGACAAAGCGTGTTGTTTAAATTAAACCATTGTTTAACTCCTGGCCACAATGTTGCTCAGTATGTTGGACAAAGCGTGTTGTTTAAATTAAACCATTGTTTAACTCCTGGCCACAATGTTGCTCAGTATGTTGGACAAAGCGTGTTGTTTAAATTAAACCATTGTTTAACTCCTGGCCACAATGTTGCTCAGTATGTTGGACAAAGCGTGTTGCTCAGTATGTTAAATTAAACCATTGTTTAACTCCTGGCCACAATGTTGCTCAGTATGTTGGACAAAGCGTGTTGCTTAAATTAAACCATTGTTTAACTCCTGGCCACAATGTTGCTCAGTATGTTGGACAAAGCGTGTTGTGTAAATTAAACCATTGTTTAACTCCTGGCCACAATGTTGCTCAGTATGTTGGACAAAGCGTGTTGTTTAAACCGTTGTTTAACTCCTGGCCACAATGTTGCTCAGTATGTTGGACAAAGCGTGTTGTTTAAATTAAACCATTGTTTAACCCCTGGCCACAATGTTGCTCAGTATGTTGGACAAAGCGTGTTGTTTAAATTAAACCATTGTTTAACTCCTGGCCACAATGTTGCTCAGTATGTTGGACAAAGCGTGTTGTTTAAATTAAACCATTGTTTAACCCCTGGCCACAATGTTGCTCAGTATGTTGGACAAAGCGTGTTGTTTAAATTAAACCATTGTTTAACTCCTGGCCACAATGTTGCTCAGTATGTTGGACAAAGCGTGTTGTTTAAATTAAACCATTGTTTAACTCCTGGCCACAATGTTGCTCAGTATGTTGGACAAAGCGTGTTGTTTAAATTAAACCATTGTTTAACTCCTGGCCACAATGTTGCTCAGTATGTTGGACAAAGCGTGTTGTTTAAATTAAACCATTGTTTAACTCCTGGCCACAATGTTGCTCAGTATGTTGGACAAAGCGTGTTGTGTAAATTAAACCATTGTTTAACTCCTGGCCACAATGTTGCTCAGTATGTTGGACAAAGCGTGTTGTTTAAATTAAACCATTGTTTAACTCCTGGCCACAATGTTGCTCAGTATGTTGGACAAAGCGTGTTGTGTAAATTAAACCATTGTTTAACTCCTGGCCACAATGTTGCTCAGTATGTTGGACAAATTAAACCATTGTTTAACTCCTGGCCACAATGTTGCTCAGTATGTTGGACAAAGCGTGTTGTGTAAATTAAACCATTGTTTAACTCCTGGCCACAATGTTGCTCAGTATGTTGGACAAAGCGTGTTGCTTAAATTAAACCATTGTTTAACTCCTGGCCACAATGTTGCTCAGTATGTTGGACAAAGCGTGTTGTTTAAATTAAACCATTGTTTAACTCCTGGCCACAATGTTGCTCAGTATGTTGGACAAAGCGTGTTGTTTAAATTAAACCATTGTTTAACTCCTGGCCACAATGTTGCTCAGTATGTTGGACAAAGCGTGTTGCTTAAATTAAACCATTGTTTAACTCCTGGCCACAATGTTGCTCAGTATGTTGGACAAAGCGTGTTGTTTAAATTAAACCATTGTTTAACTCCTGGCCACAATGTTGCTCAGTATGTTGGACAAAGCGTGTTGTGTAAATTAAACCATTGTTTAACTCCTGGCCACAATGTTGCTCAGTATGTTGGACAAAGCGTGTTGTTTAAATTAAACCATTGTTTAACTCCTGGCCACAATGTTGCTCAGTATGTTGGACAAAGCGTGTTGTTTAAATTAAACCATTGTTTAACTCCTGGCCACAATGTTGCTCAGTATGTTGGACAAAGCGTGTGTTTAAATTAAACCATTGTTTAACTCCTGGCCACAATGTTTAGTATGTTGGACCGTTGTTTAAACCGTTGTTTAACTCCTGGCCACAATGTTGCTCAGTATGTTGGACAAAGCGTGTTGTTTTAATTAAATTGTTTAACTCCTGGCCACAATGTTGCTCAGTATGTTGGACAAAGCGTGTTGTTGTAAATTAAACCATTGTTTAACCCCTGGCCACAATGTTGCTCAGTATGTTGGACAAAGCGTGTTGTTTAAATTAAACCATTGTTTAACTCCTGGCCACAATGTTGCTCAGTATGTTGGACAAAGCGTGTTGTGTAAATTAAACCATTGTTTAACTCCTGGCCACAATGTTGCTCAGTATGTTGGACAAAGCGTGTTGTTTAAATTAAACCATTGTTTAACTCCTGGCCACAATGTTGCTCAGTATGTTGGACAAAGCGTGTTGTTTAAATTAAACCGTGTTGTTTAAATTGTTTAACTCCTGGCCACAATGTTGCTCAGTATGTTGGACAAAGCGTGTTGTTTAAATTAAACCATTGTTTAACTCCTGGCCACAATGTTGCTCAGTATGTTGGACAAAGCGTGTTGTTTAAATTAAACCATTGTTTAACTCCTGGCCACAATGTTGCTCAGTATGTTGGACAAAGCGTGTTGTGTAAATTAAACCATTGTTTAACTCCTGGCCACAATGTTGCTCAGTATGTTGGACAAAGCGTGTTGTTTAAATTAAACCATTGTTTAACTCCTGGCCACAATGTTGCTCAGTATGTTGGACAAAGCGTGTTGTTTAAATTAAACCATTGTTTAACCCCTGGCCACAATGTTGCTCAGTATGTTTGACAAAGCGTGTTGTTTAAATTAAACCATTGTTTAACTCCTGGCCACAATGTTGCTCAGTATGTTGGACAAAGCGTGTTGTTTAAATTAAACCATTGTTTAACTCCTGGCCACAATGTTGCTCAGTATGTTGGACAAAGCGTGTTGTTTAAATTAAACCATTGTTTAACTCCTGGCCACAATGTTGCTCAGTATGTTGGACAAAGCGTGTTGTTTAAATTAAACCATTGTTTAACTCCTGGCCACAATGTTGCTCAGTATGTTGGACAAAGCGTGTTGTTTAAATTAAACCATTGTTTAACTCCTGGCCAAATGTTTAAACCGTGTTGTGTAAATTGTTT
This sequence comes from Phymorhynchus buccinoides, assembly GCA_017654935.2. Taxonomy (NCBI): domain Eukaryota; kingdom Metazoa; phylum Mollusca; class Gastropoda; order Neogastropoda; family Raphitomidae; genus Phymorhynchus; species Phymorhynchus buccinoides. The sequence goes on along the minus strand of CM065691.1, from coordinate 3,330,422 downwards.
AACTCCTGGCCACAATGTTGCTCAGTATGTTGGACAAAGCGTGTTTGTTTAAACCGTGTTGTTTAACACCTGGCCACAATGTTGCTCAGTATGTTTGACAAAGCGTGTTGTTTAAACCGTTGTTTAACTCCTGGCCACAATGTTGCTCAGTATGTTGGACAAAGCGTGTTGTTTAAACCGTTGTTTAACTCCTGGCCACAATGTTGCTCAGTATGTTTGACAAAGCGTGTTGTGTAAATTAAACCATTGTTTAACTCCTGGCCACAATGTTGCTCAGTAT
>CM065691.1:3308387-3329642 GCA_017654935.2 Phymorhynchus buccinoides | reverse complement strand
TTTAACTCCTGGCCACAATTGTTGCTCAGTATGGTGAACAAAGGCGTGTTGCTTAAATTAAACCATTGTTTAACACCTGGCCACAATGTTGCTCAGTATGTTGGACAAAGCGTGTTTGTATTAATTAAACCGTTGTTTAACTCCTGGCCACAATGTTGCTCAGTATGTTTGACAAAGCGTGTTGTGTGTTGTTTAAACCAAACCGTTGTTTAACGTGTTGTTTAAACCGTTGTTTAACTCCTGGCCACAATGTTGCTCAGTATGTTGGACAAAGCGTGTTGTTTAAACCGTTGTTTAACTCCTGGCCACAATGTTGCTCAGTATGTTGGACAAAGCGTGTTGTTTAAACCTTTGTTTAACTCCTGGCCACAATGTTGCTTAAACAAAGCGTGTTGTTTAAACCTTTGTTTAACCCCTGGCCACAATGTTGCTTAGTATGTTGGACAAAGCGTTGTTTAAACCGTTGTTTAACTCCTGGCCACAATGTTGCTCAGTATGTTGGACAAAGCGTGTTGTTTAAACCGTTGTTTAACTCCTGGCCACAATGTTGCTCAGTATGTTGGACAAAGCGTGTTGTGTAAATTAAACCATTGTTTAACTCCTGGCCACAATGTTGCTCAGTATGTTGGACAAAGCGTGTTGATTAAATTAAACCGTTGTTTAACACCTGGCCACAATGTTGCTCAGTATGTTGGACAAAGCGTGTTGTGTAAATTAAACCGTTGTTTAACACCTGGCCACAATGTTTCTCAGTATGTTGGACAAAGCGTGTTGTGTAAATTAAACCGTTGTTTAACACCTGGCCACAATGTTGCTCAGTATGTTTGACAAAGCGTGTTGTTTAAACCGTTGTTTAACCCCTGGCCACAATGTTGCTCAGTATGTTGGACAAAGCGTGTTGTGTAAATTAAACCATTGTTTAACTCCTGGCCACAATGTTGCTCAGTATGTTGGACAAAGCGTGTTGTTTAAACCGTTGTTTAACACCTGGCCACAATGTTGCTCAGTATGTTGGACAAAGCGTGTTGTTTAAATTAAACCATTGTTTAACCCCTGGCCACAATGTTGCTCAGTATGTTTGACAAAGCGTGTTGTGTAAATTAAACAATTGTTTAACTCCTGGCCACAATGTTTAAACATTGTTTAACTCCTGGCCACAATGTTGCTTAGTATGTTGGACAAAGCGTGTTGTTTAAACCTTTGTTTAACTCCTGGCCACAATGTTGCTTAGTATGTTGGACAAAGCGTGTTGTTTAAATTAAACCATTGTTTAACTCCTGGCCACAATGTTGCTCAGTATGTTGGACAAAGCGTGTTGCTTAAATTAAACCATTGTTTAACTCCTGGCCACAATGTTGCTCAGTATGTTGGACAAAGCGTGTTGCTTAAATTAAACCATTGTTTAACTCCTGGCCACAATGTTGCTCAGTATGTTGGACAAAGCGTGTTGTTTAAATTAAACCATTGTTTAACCCCTGGCCACAATGTTGCTCAGTATGTTGGACAAAGCGTGTTGTGTAAATTAAACCATTGTTTAACTCCTGGCCACAATGTTGCTCAGTATGTTGGACAAAGCGTGTTGTTTAAACCGTTGTTTAACCCCTGGCCACAATGTTGCTCAGTATGTTGGACAAAGCGTGTTGTGTAAATTAAACCATTGTTTAACTCCTGGCCACAATGTTGCTCAGTATGTTGGACAAAGCGTGTTGTGTAAATTAAACCATTGTTTAACTCCTGGCCACAATGTTGCTCAGTATGTTGGACAAAGCGTGTTGTTTAAATTAAACCATTGTTTAACTCCTGGCCACAATGTTGCTCAGTATGTTGGACAAAGCGTGTTGATTAAATTAAACCATTGTTTAACCTCCTGGCCACAATGTTGCTCAGTATGTTGGACAAAGCGTGTTGTTTAAATTAAACCGTTGTTTAACCCCTGGCCACAATGTTGCTCAGTATGTTGTACAAAGCGTGTTGTTTAAATTAAACCCTTGTTTAACCCCTGGCCACAATGTTGCTCAGTATGTTGTACAAAGCGTGTTGTTTAAATTAAACCATTGTTTAACTCCTGGCCACAATGTTGCTCAGTATGTTGGACAAAGCGTGTTGTTTAAATTAAACCATTGTTTAACACCTGGCCACAATGTTGCTCAGTATGTTGGACAAAGCGTGTTGTGTAAATTAAACCATTGTTTAACTCCTGGCCACAATGTTGCTCAGTATGTTGGACAAAGCGTGTTGTGTAAATTAAACCATTGTTTAACTCCCACAATGTTGCCACAAGCGTGTTGTTGCTCAGTATGTTGTGACAAATGTTGCTCGTGTTGTGTAAATTAAACCATTGTTTAACTCCTGGCCACAATGTTGCTCAGTATGTTGGACAAAGCGTGTTGTTTAAATTAAACCATTGTTTAACTCCTGGCCACAATGTTGCTCAGTATGTTTGACAAAGCGTGTTGTGTAAATTAAAATTGTTTAACTCCTGGCCACAATGTTGCTCAGTATGTTGGACAAAGCGTGTTGCTTAAATTAAACCATTGTTTAACTCCTGGCCACAATGTTGCTCAGTATGTTGGACAAAATGTTGCTCGTGTTGTTGTTTAAATTAAACCATTGTTTAACACCTGGCCACAATGTTGCTCAGTAGTATGTTGGACAAAGCGTGTTTTGTTGTAAATTAAACCATTGTTTAACTCCTGGCCACAATGTTGCTCAGTATGTTGGACAAAGCGTGTTGTGTAAATTAAACCATTGTTTAACTCCTGGCCACAATGTTGCTCAGTATGTTGGACAAAGCGTGTTGTTTAAATTAAACCATTGTTTAACTCCTGGCCACAATGTTGCTCAGTATGTTGGACAAAGCGTGTTGTGTAAATTAAACCATTGTTTAACACCTGGCCACAATGTTGCTCAGTATGTTGGACAAAGCGTGTTGTTTAAATTAAACCATTGTTTAACACCTGGCCACAATGTTGCTCAGTATGTATTTGGACAAAGCGTGTTGTTTAAATTAAACCATTGTTTAACACCTGGCCACAATGTTGCTCAGTATGTTGGACAAAGCGTGTGTGTAAATTAAACCGTTGTTTAACTCCTGGCCACAATGTTGCTCAGTATGTTGGACAAAGCTCGTATGTGTTGTTTATTGTTTAACTCCTGGCCACAATGTTGCTCAGTATGTTGGACAAAGCGTGTTGTGTAAATTAAACCATTGTTTAACACCTGGCCACAATGTTGCTCAGTATGTTGGACAAAGCGTGTTGTTTAAATTAAACCATTGTTTAACTCCTGGCCACAATGTTGCTCAGTATGTTGGACAAAGCGTGTTGTTTAAACCTTTGTTTAACTCCTGGCCACAATGTTGCTCAGTATGTTGGACAAAGCGTGTTGCTTAAATTAAACCATTGTTTAACTCCTGGCCACAATGTTGCTCAGTATGTTGGACAAAGCGTGTTGTTTAAATTAAACCATTGTTTAACTCCTGGCCACAATGTTGCTCAGTATGTTGGACAAAGCGTGTTGTGTAAATTAAACCATTGTTTAACTCCTGGCCACAATGTTGCTCAGTATGTTGGACAAAGCGTGTTTGTTTAAACCATTGTTTAACTCCTGGCCACAATGTTGCTCAGTATGTTGGACAAAGCGTGTTGTTTAAATTAAACCATTGTTTAACTCCTGGCCACAATGTTGCTCAGTATGTTGGACAAAGCGTGTTGTGTAAATTAAACCATTGTTTAACTCCTGGCCACAATGTTGCTCAGTATGTTGGACAAAGCGTGTTGTTTAAATTAAACCATTGTTTAACCCCTGGCCACAATGTTGCTCAGTATGTTGGACAAAGCGTGTTGTTTAAACCCTCCTGGCCACAATGTTGCTCAGTATGTTGGACAAAGCGTGTTGTTTAAATTAAACCATTGTTTAACTCCTGGCCACAATGTTGCTCAGTATGTTGGACAAAGCGTGTTGTTAAACCATTGTTTAAAACCGTTGTTTAACACCTGGCCATTGTTTAACAATGTTGCTCAGTATGTTTGACAAAGCGTGTTGTTTAAATTAAACCATTGTTTAACACCTGGCCACAATGTTGCTCAGTATGTTGGACAAAGCGTGTTGTTTAAATTAAACCATTGTTTAACTCCTGGCCACAATGTTGCTCAGTATGTTGGACAAAGCGTGTTGTTTAAACCGTTGTTTAACCCGTGGCCCAATGTTGCTGTATGTTGTACAAACGTGTTGTTTAAATTAAACCATTGTTTAACCCCTGGCCACAATGTTGCTCAGTATGTTGGACAAAGCGTGTTGTTTAAACCGTTGTTTAACTCCTGGCCACAATGTTGCTCAGTATGTTGGACAAAGCGTGTTGTGTAAATTAAACCATTGTTTAACACCTGGCCACAATGTTGCTCAGTATGTTGGACAAAGCGTGTTGTGTAAATTAAACCATTGTTTAACTCCTGGCCACAATGTTGCTCAGTATGTTGGACAAAGCGTGTTGTGTAAATTAAACCATTGTTTAACTCCTGGCCACAATGTTGCTCAGTATGTTGGACAAAGCGTGTTGATTAAATTAAACCGTTGTTTAACACCTGGCCACAATGTTGCTCAGTATGTTTGACAAAGCGTGTTGTTTAAATTAAACCCTTGTTTAACCTCCTGGCCACAATGTTGCTCAGTATGTTGGACAAAGCGTGTTGTGTAAATTAAACCATTGTTTAACTCCTGGCCACAATGTTGCTCAGTATGTTGGACAAAGCGTGTTGTTTAAACCGTTGTTTAACTCCTGGCCACAATGTTGCTCAGTATGTTGGACAAAGCGTGTTGTGTAAATTAAACCCTTGTTTAACTCCTGGCCACAATGTTGCTCAGTATGTTGGACAAAGCGTGTTGTGTAAATTAAACCCTTGTTTAACACCTGGCCACAATGTTGCTCAGTATGTTGGACAAAGCGTGTTGTGTAAATTAAACCCTTGTTTAACCCCTGGCCACAATGTTGCTCAGTATGTTGTACAAAGCGTGTTGTTTAAATTAAATTAAACCAAAGCTTGTTTAACCCTTGTTTAACTCCTGGCCACAATGTTGCTCAGTATGTTGGACAAAGCGTGTTGTTTAAATTAAACCATTGTTTAACCCATGGCCACAATGTTGCTCAGTATGTTGTACAAAGCGTGTTGTTTAAATTAAACCATTGTTTAACCCCTGGCCACAATGTTGCTCAGTATGTTGTACAAAGCGTGTTGTTTAAATTAAACCCTTGTTTAACTCCTGGCCACAATGTTGCTCAGTATGTTTGACAAAGCGTGTTGTGTAAATTAAACCATTGTTTAACTCCTGGCCACAATACTCCATTGTTGTACATTTACCCCTTTTTCACATTGCCCGACCAGTTGCAAAATCTAAATTTGTATTAATGATGATAATTGTTCCCTGGTTTCATCTTTCCTTTGTGCACAGTATGTCAGGTCAAGAGCGTTAAAGACCCACCAGATCACGTGTCAAAATCACGGGTTTTCACGGGTTTCCCTCTTATAGCTGGCAAGAAATCTTTTTGTTTTGACCAGCTTTGACTCCCACACAAATGCCCCCAAATTGAAAACGAAACATCATTTTTAAAGAGCAGCCTCAATTTGAAGTTGGGAGACATTTGTATTGTGGGTCACAGCTACCCAGAAAAAAAATCAAGGGACTTAATCGTGGTGGGTCAGTGGGTGTTTAAGGTCACAATACACGTGAATATGTTTCACATTTTTACCATGGCAACACAGTGAAATGCAAGTCATAACATCATGTGTGTATCACTGTGCTGACGTGGGGAAAGAGTGACAAATGTCCACGTATATATTGAGACCATTACCTCTTCACAAATAAGTTCCAAAATCGGAGATTGTTTTCAACATTAACCCCTTGACTGCCACCAACGTATTACGTACTGACCTGATGACATCACTGATGATGTCATCAGATGAAGAGGAATAACCCTGATATGCTGGCTTTTGCTCTGACATAGTCAAGAGAGTTATATCCACACACCATTTTGCCAGATTGGCTCTATCAGTTGTCTTTTTGGCATGATTGCCAATGATTTTTTCTTTAATTTTCTCTGGCAGTCAAAGGGTTAAAAACATTTTACAGTTTAGCATTTCGTTTTTGTGAAAATGTGGTCACAACATGAACATAACCCCCTGTACAAAAATTAGCGTTGTGCTAACAACGAAAACTTGCGTTGTTTAAACATTAAAAACAACTGTGTTAATTTTCCTGTTTGTATCAAATAATATATTGAGCATTACCCCACCCCTTCCCCCAGCCTCTTTCTTCCCCCCTCATACTCAGCCCACTCTCTTGGAAAATCATTTCCGCTGAACAAATGACAAGTCATCATGTATTTCCCTATTGAAGCATTCTGGCTATTGGCGTGACGGCAACTGACAATGCGACCCTTCGCTGTGATTGACATTTGTCGAGGGTCTCTCCAGATAATGTCAGTTTCACCAGCTGTCCGTCAAAATGACTGACTGAAGCACGTGTCACGCCGGAAACGTTCCGAACAGAGGTCACCATGCATTCATTATAATTTGACCCCTTGTGTTTCATTTTGTGAGGTGTCTGTTGTGCGGGAATGGCTGAAGCGTCGATTATTTCGTATTTGGTATTATTAGTCTGGCCACAGAGACTTATATCTGGCCAATTCAGGCTGCTCTCCCCCGGAGCGCGCGTCGCCGCATGCGCAGCGCCTACCCATTTTTTTGGAGTGGGAGGCAGACTTGGAAAAACTAGCTATCAATTTGGTCATACCATGTACCAGGCAGCGGGATTTCTCCCTGCTCATACCGATTTTTAACTGCCGTGGGATTCTTACGTGCCTAAAGCGCACTGGTCAGACTAGCTTTAAGTCCCCATCCGAAGTTCAGTTCGATTTTTCTGTCGAACTAGAAAGAAAGGGCGAGGCCGGGATTCGAACCCGGGTCACTCACGCTGCAGTCACGCATTGAATTTGGCCGGCGAACGTCTTAACCACTCTGCCACTTTTCTTCCTTACAAGTGTTCTGTATTTAGTGAACTGCAGCCTTGGGGGTAGTTGGCCCCTATGGACCACCCACGTCTAAACCAGGGATTTCCTCACGTCCTTTTGCCTGCAGAAGTGATGATGTATCTTAGGCACATGTTTTTAATGGACCAATTTCACCCCATTTCTCCAGATCAGCATTCGCATTCTCCGCTTGTCACATGCTTTGTTCTTTGTATTATGGCACATGCATATTTGGGCATATGTTACATATCTAATTGTTCATATTGTTTGTCGTTTATGATCGTAATTAGTATAGACATCACTCTGTATTGATGTTTGAGTGTTTAAATATGTGTGTGCTTTGTTTTATATTTCTGTGCCCCAAGTGGGTATGAAATAAAACATTTGCCTTGCCTTGAAAAGAACATTGTACAAGAATGTGGCTGCTATGATAACATAATTATATTATTGTTATGTTCATGTAGCACATAAATAAACAACAAGAAACAAACAATGAAATAGCACAGCTCCAGGGATATAAATCGTAACAATACAACGGTCTTGAAACATAATAATAATAATAATAATGAGGAAAATTTATATAGCGCCCATCCTACTATGTAGGCTACAGGGCGCTTTACACAAAATTGAAATGGAATAAAAACATGAAACAAAAATCCAATAACATCAGCAGACAAAAACAATACACATATCAATCAGCAACAACAACTGCTGTGACTACTACTACTACTACTAGGACTAATGCACGTATGCTATTTTCACACAATTCACAAGCATGAAATAACAGCATAATATTCACAAAAAACAACACGCACACCCAGCACAAGCAAAAAACACACACCCACACAGCACACACACACACACACACACACACACTGCGCCGCGCGCGCGCGCGCGCGCGCGCGCATGCACGCGCACACACACCATGCATACATACTCATATAGGGGCCTACATGAACGCGTCACACGCACACACACAACACAAACATGCGCACACACACATACACACACACACACGTGCGCGCGCACGCACGCACACATACACACACACACAGACACAACATGCATTACACTTCAATATATCTTCTTTTTTATACTAGATTGCGTCTTTGTGTCACAGTTTTCTTCTTTATTCGACCCCTGATCAGAGGCAGCAAAAATTGTTCTTTACAAAGCCAATCAAGATCCGTTAATGGTTTCAGCTATGGATATGCCACATACTTTTTTTTAAATTTTACACAAACGCACGCATGCACTCTCCGACTCACACATCACACACACACACAACACACACACACACCACACACACACACACACACACACACACACACACACACACACACACACACACACACACACACACACAGCGCGCGCGCGCGCGCACCAATTCCTTGCGCCAATTTTCATTGTTGATCTTTACATTTTATTTGATTCAGTATGGTGTTTCTTCTTTTCATGAGGACAGGATGAAAAAAAAAGCTTGTAGCTTACTCCTTTATCGTCAGTAAAAATAAAGTTTCACTTGACGCACACACACACACACACACACACACGCACGCGCGCGCGCGCGCGCGCACACGCACACGCACACGCACACGCACACGCACACGCACGCACCACACGCACACACACACGCACACGCACGCACGCACACACACACACTCACGCACACACACACACGCACACACGTTATATGAACTTCTTTCTTTGCAACATAATATTCCTGATCTGCCAATCTCTCTCCCACCCTAAACGTCCACCTGCGTCCAAACCAACATGATCCATAAATTGGAAACCATTTACCTCAGTAGTTGGTGAGATCGCTCGCGCATAGAACGTGCATGACCTTGATCTTTGAACCAATCAGATGTGAAAGGTCAACCCAGGGGTGACAGGCACTGTGAAACAGGACAGGGTGTGGTGTGTGTGTGTGTGTTTGTGTGTGTGTGTGTGGTGTTGTGTGTGTGCGCTGTGCGCGGCGCGCGCGCGCGCGCGCGCGTGTGTGTGTGTGTGTGTGTGTGTGTGTGTGTGTGTGTGTGTTGTAAAAGGGCATAATGTAACTCAGTAGGGGGCTTCTGCTAGGATCCCTGAATATTGTATAGCGTTTATAAAAGGCTTAAGAGAGAGAGAGAGAGAGAGAGAGACAGAGACAGAGAGACAGAGACAGACAGACAGAGATAGAGGCGGAGAGAGACAGACCGATGGACGGACAGGCAGTCAGACAGAAAGTAAGAGAAAGATGGAGAAAACTTGAAAAATTTAAACTTAAAAACTTAAACTTTATTTCCAAGGATATAGATTTTAGGCAACGCCTATTCTTTACCAATCTGAGAGAGAGAGAGAGAGAGAGAGAGAGAGAGAGAGAGAGAGAGAGAGAGGGGGGGAACTATATTGTATCTGCATGCCCATTGGCTAGAAGAGGAATGAAACGATAGAGTTCAGACGAAGTAGGTTTGGGGTGTTCTTTTCACTAAGGTGATATTGATTCCAGGAGAGATAGAATTGAATGATCCGTCATCTGGTTTGATTGATTCATGTGTGATTGTGAGATTGACAGCTGTATCCATAGTGGATTAGGAGAGAGAGAGGGGGGGGGGAGGAAAGAGAGAAGGAGGGTGAGTGAGATATAGATAGAGAGGGGGAGGAGAGAGAGAGGGAGAAAGAGAGAGGGGGAGAATGAGAGAGATAGAAAGTGAGAGAGGGATAGGGAGAGGCCAGAAAGAGAGAGAGGAGGAGGAGGAGAGGAGGAGGAGAGAGAGAGAGAGAGAGAGAGAGAGAGAGAGAGAGAGCAAGAGAGAGAGAGAGAGAGAGAGAGAGAGATGAGATCAACGGATCAACGATGCATCAACGATCAACGAACATGTAATGATCAAGGCCATCATCTGCCCATGTCAATATAGAGGAAAAGGGGGAGGGGAATACATAAAAATGAGATAGCAAAAAAGAAAAAAGAAAAAAAAAGAATAAATAGGATACATATAAGTTAAATCAAAACGGTTATCAAATCAACATAATATTACTAAACATGGAACAGAGAGAGAGAGAGAGAGAGAGAAGAGAGAGAGAGAGAGAGAGAGAGGAGAGAGAGAGCGAGAGTGTTGAGAGAGTTATGACGGAGAGAGAGAGATGAGAGAGGAGAGAGAGAGAGAGAGGAGAGAGAGAGAGAGAGAGAGAGATAGAGAGACTGAGAGAGAGAGAGAGAGAGAGAGAGTTTGCATTGTATATCACAAAGTGAACCCAAAGAACATGATTGTCTATTTTTAGTTGTTTTTCCTTTGGCTTTCTTGTTTTGCTGGTTGACTGATGGGTTGCTTGCTGTTGGTTTCCTGGTAGTTGTTTCCGTGTTGGGGTGAGGTCTATGCATCTAGAAAGAGTAACCACTGCAAAAAGCACCACTAACATGGGAACACGAAAACTTATTTTTCACCGTTCCCAGGCCATATGACCATATGACCGACCATCATGGGTGAATTACGTATGTGTCGGTTTTTCAGTTTTCGACTGGTATCTCCCGCTGCATTCAGCCGACACATTCTGATTTCGGAGGAGCTCAAAGGAGGAACATTTTTTGGAAGATGTAGTGGGGGTTTTAAAGGACAGGAGAATGGACTCAATAACATCAGAAAGGATGCGGTGATGATGAGTAAAGCCAAAGGGAAAAGGCAGAGTCACAGAGAGTTGTGATCAATTAGATGAAGTTGCTAGTTCAGAACTTCCAGAAGGTTGGGGGAGCTATTTGTACTAATAGATCCCCCAGTATCCCGAAGAGGGGAAACAAGAAACCAAATCATGTTGTTGTTTTTTAAATCAAAATCTAACTTTAGAGACGCTCCTGTTGAAAGAAAATGTTACGGGCCCGTATTCACATTGAGTATTATGTATGTGACTTGATGATCGTGATATCTTTGAAGTCCTAAAGTAGTAGGATTTGAATAGGACTTCAGAAGGACTTCTAAGATATCATGATGATAAGGTCTCATATAGCTCATCTCAAATGTGACTACGTGTCTCCTCTGGCAATGACCTGCTATCTCAATGTGACTACAGGTCTCTGGCAATGACCTGCTACTTGGCATGTTTCTTTTGTCTTTTAAGTCTGATATTTGTCGACCTTTCTTATGCAAACAATGACATATTATTGAAAATTAATTATAATAATAATCATTCACATCTAGAATTTAACTCGATCACCTCCATCACTGTCTATTCATATGTCCTCAGAAATAAATAAATATGACCGATTAGCGACATTCTTTATGAAGCAAATTCCTGCTCGGGGTGATTTACAAATAACGACGAGAGAAAACAATAACATATACAAGAAGAACGAAAAACCTTATTGTACCAAAAACAGAACAAGAAGAATAAAGTTAACTAAACACGATCATCTGTTCACGGTCTCTTGCTCTACTGTTTTTCTTCCCCCAAACAGTGCTCTTATTATGATTATTATATTGTTTAAAGTAACGTTACATTTACCCCATTATAAATGTTACAAGCAAAATTCTTGCAAGTCCCTAACTTTGTCGTCCTAAACCTAAATCGCGCCATCATCAATACACAAGTGGTAATGAGAGTTAAACAACACCCCTCCCCCCTCCAACCCCCACCCATCTTCATCTTAAATAAAAAAAAAGTATACTCAGACTTTAATAACTTACCCATCCACAAAAAAAAAGTCAAGCTCTGAATGCATGGGGACCCTACGTTGGTATACAAATTATGAATGACGTGTGTTCCTCAAATTATCCTAACACCTGCACGCACAACGGTCAAGCATCCGTCTAGAACCCCGCCCTCCAGTCGTCATGTGTGTCCATAGGAAGAAAATTAATGTCACTAAACGATAAGTTACACAAACGAACAAGCACACCACACCAAGTGTGGTTATTTGATTCACAAGAGTACACAACAAAATACTACATGCGATTATGTTCGGCGAATTGCGCCTTTTAATGAAACCATATGACACAGAAAAACGGGCAAAAACAGCATTCATGATAGGAAAATAGACAAAAAAACCCACCAATAACTACTGTCCCCTACAATCCAATCTGTTTTTGTCACTAAAAATAAAACTAAAAATGTAACCTTGTAATGATCAGCCGCAATTGCTTTAAGTGTGTACACTATTCCATGTTCCAATTGGTGGCGTGTGCTGACCACATCAGTGTCACATCATATTTCATTTGATTGGTTTACACAATAGTTTGAGTTTGAGTTTGCATGTATTTGCAAGTAGACCTAGAAAACATGAATTATATAACCGATGGTGTAAGGCCTATAAAAGTCATTATCCTTGACTTAGGTTTCTTCTATGAATCCTTCTTAGCTGGAATAAGCAAGCTATTGATAGCTCGCGGCGGTGCCTCTATAATATAAATAACCTTAGACTTAATTATTTAAGCTGTGAATGACTGTGACTGATTCACATTTGGGGGGTATTAATATCAATCTGTGCGGTGAAGAAATGCAGTTTATCCTCCCACTAGTCATCCTCAATGTATCGGTTAATCCTCCTAGTCTACTCTCATGTATCGGTTCACATCCCTCCCCTATTCCACCCTCTCGTATCTTATCCTAGTGTGTTATTCGTAAACGTTCTTATCTCCTCCCCCTATGTCACCTCAATGTGCTCGGTGGCCATCCTTCCCCTAGTGCCACTCTTTGCAATGTTCGGGGTTCATTTTCTTTCCTCTTCCTCGTATCTTCACCCGCGTGTGATGCAATGGTATCGGTTCACATCCTCCCCTAGTCACCTCAATGTATCGGTTCACATCCTCCCTATTCACCTTCATATGTATCGGTGGCATCCTCCCCCTCTGTCACCTCAATTCTCTGGTTCATCCTCGGGAAGCCTCTAAAGTCACCTTCAATGTGTATCGGTTCTCCTCCCCTAGTCACCTCAATGTTGGTTCATCTCCCGCTAGCCTAATCACCTCAATGTATCGGGGTTCATCCTTACGGGGCCCTAGTCACCCTCATGTATTCGGTTCATCCTCCCGCTAGTCACATTTCAAGGTATCGGTTCATCCTCCCCTGTAAGTCACCTCAATGTAATCGGTTCCATCTCCCCATAGTCCAACTCATAAATGTATTCGTTTCATATTCCTCCCACTAGTCACTCTCAATGTCTCGTTTCATATCCACTCCCCTAGTCACCATCAATGTAATCGGTTCCATTCATCCTCACCTCTCATTCTTTCACTGTGCGCTGTCAGAACTAATGAGTGACTTATCGTGTTTCTATACTTAGCTCTCCCCCTATTGTCAATCATCTTCGAATTGTATCTGTCGTCTCAATTCCTCCCCTAGCGTTCACTTTCGCTCAATCGCACATAGTGTAGCATCATCCGGGTCATATTTCCTTCCTCATTCCTCCCCTAGTCACCTTCAATGTATCGGTTCATATCCTCGCCCTATTTCAACCTCAATGTATCGGTTCATTCTCCCCTAGTCACCTCATGGATCGGTTCTCCTCCCATAGTCACCTCAATGTATCGGTTCATTCATCATCCTCACCCTAGTCACACTCAATGTATCGGTTCACATCCTCCCTAGTCACCCCGCCCCTCAATTTATCGGTTCGTCCTCCCCTAGATCACTTACGGATCCTCAATGTATCGGGTTCATTATATTCATTCCTCTCCCTATTTTCCGACCGTTTTCGTTTTAAGGTGTGGCAATGTATCGGTTCATTCCTCTACCCTAGTCCGCTCAACTGTAATCGGTTCATCCTATCCCTTTAGTCTAACTCATGTATCGGTTGCACATCCATCCCCCCTAGTCACCTATCAATGTATCTCGGGTTTCATCCTCATATCCCCTTTCCGCCCCCTAGTCACCAGTCAATGTAATACGGTTCCATCACTGCCCTCTAGTACCTCAATGTATCGGTTACATATTACATCATCACCCTCTAGTCACCGGTTCAATTGTATATCTCAAGTGGTTCTTGTCCGTTTCCCTTTGTTCTCACAGTGTTTTTCTTCTTTTTTTTTGGTCTTTCTTTACTTACTGCAACTATAGCGATAACTTTTGATCGTATAAAATCTCAACCCTCCCAGTCTACTATCTTTTCCATATCACCGTCCAATTTCTTCATCCATTTTAAACAATCCACATATGCCTTCGCTAATATACTGACTGCAGAATTTTCTTGCAACGGCGCACTGCATTGCAAAAAATCATCAAAAATGTAAATCAATTCAAAAATTAATTTTCACTTTGGGTAATCCTAATCTTGCAATTGTACCCACATGAGGCATGTATTTAGGATTACCCCAAAGTAAAATCCAGAGGTGAATTCACAAGCGGGGAAAGTCCGATATGGCTTGTTTTCGAAAGTGGCGCCGTTCTTTTTCGGACAATAAATGCTTATGTAATTTGTCTTTAATTACATTTTAATAGCGACACACCCGGTTTATTTCGGTCAAAAACAGCATTATAATTACTTTAAAAATAATAATTTTATTTAAGTTGCTTAAGAATATCATAACATATTCGCTGAGAAAGGGCAAAGACTGGAAGATAAAAAATCAAAACAAACAAACAGCAACAAACAGAAACAAGTTCATGCATCGCTAGGCGGGCTGCAGAAGAGTCCCCTCGCAGCATCAGCCGAGTTACTACCGAAATTCGGAAATGTGTGCGGCTGTTACACGATACAGTTAAAAACGGCATCAAAACAAACAGCACGTAATACAGAAAAACGCATCAAAACAGCACGTAACTGAATAGTTTTTTTATATATAATATAGCCTTGGGTTTCGGACCCCGTGATTTGAGCGCGAGCGATCATGCGCAAGGTATGCGCACACGAGCGCACGAGAAAAATTCACAGACAACTGTGTTTAGACCATTCATCAAGAAATGTTGTGAAAAAACTCATTGAAAATACACATGCACAACTTCGATCGAGATCTTCCGATTAATGTGTTTCGGTGTTTGACACCCCGTACTGGCGCGGACCTTGACCTTATGTAAAAACTAAATACAAAGATCAGTGGATAGCTTGTATCCTTTGGCAAACTATATACTAAATTTGATGATGATAGACGAATAGTTGTTTTTTGTCGAAAAAAAAAAAACGGAGGACGAACGAATAAAGCGCGGACGGAGGACTCGCCGGACGCCGCCTGGACGGACGACCAGACAGAAACAATAGTTTCCCCGAGAAATGAGGGTGGGTGTTGGATTAAATCTACATGATTCCAAACTTGCTAATAGTGCTGCAGCTTAGGAGGACCTTCAACTAAAGGACCCTAGCCACACGAAGCCCACTGAAATCGCGACCACTGTACGATACGATTCGATCACGTGTTCTCCAGAACAAATGTGATCCGCGCAGCTTCGAGTCACGTGATCGAATCGTATCGTAAAATCGCACACGATGTTAGCTGACGTTTGGCTGGCCCTTATAGTGAAGCTGTCCTAGAAGTTTCAGTGAGCGCTTCTTCTTCTGGTCGCACGCACGGACATTCTTCCTACCAGGATTGCGATCAATCAAGCCTTGATGCTGGATAGGAGGGCAAAATATTAATGTTTTGTTTGTCGTGCGCAAAAAAAAAGAAGAGCGCTAAGAAGAGTAAAGAGAGAGTGGTTTTGGCGGTCGCTAAGAATCTTTTTTTTTAATAAAACTGCCGCTTGGGGTACCAGACTAAGTATAATCCCTTCACCTAGACTGCACAGACTGGACTTGCCCCCCCCCGCAAAAAAAAAAAAAAAAACCCCAAAAAAAACAACCTCGAACTCACACACACACACACACAAGCACGCAAACCCCTGACACACAACACACACACAGCACACACACCAGAGACATCCAGACACAGACACCACAGACGACAGACCCCACACACACACCCACAGAACCATGGCTCCACACACACACACACACACACACACAGACAGACAAGACAGAATCTACCACACACAACACACACACACAGCACACACAGCACACACCACACAGAGACCACAGACACAGACCCACAGACACAGACACACACACACAACACACACACACACCACACAGCCCACACCGAATGGAGCAACACACACGAGAGACACAGACACAGACACACAGACACAGACAACACACACACCACACACACACACACACGAAGGCACACGAAGACACACACACACACAGACATGAACAGACAGACACACACACACACACACACACAACACAACACACACAACACACACACAGATTCAGGGAAACACACACACACAAACAACACAGACACATGGCACACACACAACACACAAACACACGCACACCGAACACAAGCACAGACCAAGACACACACAACACTACACCAACCACACACACACACACACACACAACACACACATACACACAAACACACACACACACACGACACACACACACATTCATACTCCAAGCTTCTGCAAACAACACACAACCACACACACAGACACACATACACACACACACACACACACGACCACCACAACACACTACACACACACGATGACACCACACAGGATTAGTCACACAACACACCACACACTTTACCAGCGGGATCACAATAGGCTCACACCAGTAACACACACACACAAGACACACACACACACATACACACAACACACAGACAACACACAACAAAAACACACCACAACTACACACACAAATAACAACAACACACGAACACACACACACACACACCAACACACACACACACACAACCACACACACAAGTTAATTATGGGACACAACACACACGACTGTAATGTTTCAGCAAAATGGTTAACTCCTACAGCCTTTAAGTAGAAGCGGTCCACGTACGTCACCTCCTCGATTATCTAAAGTAATATTCGGACAGAACGGAATGTCAGAGCCTTTAACTTTAATTTGAAACTTGAATAACAAAAGAGTATACTAAAGGAAAAAATAATAATGGCTTACTTTGGAATACGAAGTTTCTTCTCGCGTAGGGAATTAAAAAAATGCGCTATATGGCTTGATATACAACACGGATTTTCCTTGTTGGAGTTCAGTAAAAGAGTAACATGCATGCCTTTAATTGCTAAACCAATCATCATTGCCCCCGAGTTATAGGATTATTCGTTTAAAAAGACCACCAGATCAACGACAATGTCAAATCACGGGTTTTCACGCCGTTTTTTCCTTCCTTATAGCTGGAAAGAAAATATTGTTTGGACCAGGTCCCTCGCCATAACAAAGCCCCCCAATTCAACCGAAACATTATTTTAAAAGAGCCCTCAATTAAGGTTGGGGACATACTTCGAGGGTGATATGCCAGAAATAGTCTATCAAGTGTTCTTTATTCCTTTTGAGATATACCGTATCGGGCAGGCACCCCTCGTAATATGTATGTGGGTCACAGCTAACCCACCCCCAAAAAACAAGGGACTTAATCGTGGTGGTCAGTGTAATCTTTAGAAACATGCTATTCTTAATACTGTCTACACGATAAACGTTACACTACGCTACTACTACCGTCCGCGCGCAGATTCAGCCCTGTGTGGAAACCCCCCCTTTTTTTGCTGCTGTGCTGTCGCCACACTTACTTTTGGAAGAGAGAGAGAGAGAGAGAGAGAGAGTAAGAGAGAGAGAGAGACGAGAAAGAAGGAGATCTGAGAGAGATATAGGGCAACAAGAAACCAGTCCAACTGTCACACACACTCACACACACAACACACACACACACACACACAAGAGACAAGGGAAGGAGGAGAGATGTGTACCAGGTACATTCACACACTTTTTCTCTTGTAGACCATGTGCGTGTGTGTGTCCCCTTTTCTGGGCTACACGACATTTCTGTTGTTTATTTGTTTTTAGAGTTCTACTATTCGTGTGGAAAGAAGAAGAGAGAGAGAAGAGAGAGAGAAAGGATGAAACACAAGTATGGCATTGTCTAAAGAAAGGCTTTCCATCTTGGTGTTTTGCATTACCTGAATGTTGGCGCGTGCAATTAAGGATCTTGCCCTTGTGAAATTGACACTTGTAAAGAGGACTTTTAGTTTTTCGTTGTGTTTCTGCATCTAGGCCTACAGCCTACATGTGTTTTCGTAGTCTATGTCGTGTGTAGGTGGGTCGGGTGGGTGTGTTTATATATATTCCCATGTGGATTTGTTGCGTATAAAACTGTGAACATTTACAGGATTAATACACACATTGTGTGTGAATGGGTTTAACCAATTGAGAGATGATTTTCGGTAGTTTTGAGGTAAGGCTGAAAAGTATTGTGTTTTTTTTTGGGGGGGGGGGGGGGGGGGGGTGTAGTGTGGGTGTGTGTGTGTGTGTGTGTGTGTGTGTGTGCCTGTGCGTGTGCGTGTGTGTGTATGTGCGGTGTGTGCGTGTGTGGTGTGTGGTGTTGTTTGTGTGTTGTGCGTGTGACGTTGCGGCGCTGTTGTATGTGCGTGAGCGCGCGAGCGCGTATGTGTGTAATGTATTTGCGCATGTGGGTAGACACTGACACGGCACTGGTTTATTGTCATTGCCCGGTGGGTCTTTTTGACAAGGGGGGATGGGCATAGCTATTATATCATTTGTGTTCGTTCAAATCAACACAATCAAATATAACAACATTGAACATCAACAAATTAACAAAACGCCCCGTCGTGCTCCTTGTCACACCACGGGCTTCAAAAACAAAGTAACAAAAGCGAAATGAATTTCAGAATGAAAAATCAAAACAAGGTGGCAAAAAAATTAAAAGTTAAGTCTTCTCTCGACAATTCGACTAATTACTAAACAAAATACTCATTCATTTCTCAATTGCAAATAGTTTATGTAAAAAAAGGTCATTAAGTTTGTCTACTCGCTACAAAAATGCTCATTTTTAGTTGCTTTCTGAAATGAATTTTTAAATTGATTTTTGATTGTATTTTCATTTTCAGATACATGTATTGAGCAATGTGGTTAAGAGAGAGAGAGAGAGGGTAGGGTGTGTGATAACAAAGGTTGTACAAATGTAAGTGGAAATAGCCATAGGTTCCTAAGCTCTATTTATGACCTACAGATCCAGATAAGGTCCGTGTACCTGAATTTGACTAAAACAAACTTATTATTTTTAACAATAATAAAATACAGTGCACGCTGAGCGGCTGCAAAGTCCCCTCGCAGCATCGCCGATCTACTCCTAAATCGGAATGTTCGGCCTGTACACATACATAAAAAACGCATCAAAAACAAGGCAACGTACTACTAAAAACGCATCAAAACAGCACGTAACCTGAATAGTTTTTTTATATATAGCCTTGGGTTCGGACCCGTGATTTGGAGGCGCGCGCGATGTATATCGCACACGAGCGCACGCAAAATTGATGACACCTGTGTTATAGACCAGTCTGCTTATTCACAATATCAAAAAGATTTTTGACAAACCACAAGGAATCGTACCCGACAAAAATTTATTCAACACTGCATGGACTAATAATAGAAAATTTTATTTTACTAACAGAGTTGCACCCTGTAGGAATAAATTACCACCTAACTGAAAAGAGCACAGAATCTAACATTTTTTAAAACCCTTCTCGACGAATTGGAATGAACATATAAGGCAGTTATGTATGATTACGATTAATAATATTAATAAAAACTGAGTGTGCGACAGCCGAGACAATAACTAAATAAATAAAAGAAGGGACAGGAAAGCCTTTTTATGTTTTGAGTCCTAAATCCTAATCCTAATCCTATCCTAAATGTTGTGAACAAAATTGCTTGAAATACAGTGCAAACTTCGCGGATATTAGCGATTATGTGTTTTTGGTGTTTGAAACCCGTAGTGGCGCGACCCTTACCTTAATGTAAAACTAAACATCAGTGGATGCTTGCATCTTGGCAAACTATCATTCCAACTTTGAGATGATAGACGTAATAGTTTTTGAGTAAACGAACAATAGTCGGACGGACGACGGACGGACCGGAGGCACGCCGGACGCCGACAGACGCAGACAAAAAACAATAGGTCCCCAAACCTTCGCTCGGGGCTAATATTGTTCATGAGGTAAATTGAGGAAATGAGATAGAAACAAATGTGTGTGTTTGTGTGTGTGAGAGAGAGAGAGTGAGAGAGAAGAGAGAGAGAGAGCGATGAGGAGTAGAGAGAGAACGGAGACGACGAGAGAGATAGGGAGAGAGAACAAGTGCAACGTCGAGCGGCTGCAAAGTCCCCGCGCAAGCATCGACGAGCTACTCCGAAATCGGAAATGGCGTATATTTGACCTTTAATGTGTAAAACTAAGTCATTCGTGGATATCTTGCATCTTTGTGTCCAAGTATACCAATTTTTGACGATAATAGAACTGAAGAGGTTTTTTATTATATAGCCTTGGGGTTCGGACACCCGTGATTTGAGCGCGCAGCGATTATGCGCACCACGAGCGCACAGAAAAAAATTATGACAACTGTGTTATAGACCATTCATCAAGGAAATGTCGTGAAAAACCTGCATTAAAATACAGTGCAAACTTCGCGAGATATAGCGATTATGTGTTCGGTTTGAACCCGTAACTGGCGCATAACCCTGACCTTAAGTAAAACTAAATACATCAGTATGATAGCTGCATCTTGGCAAACTAGTACATAAACCAATTTGATGCTGATGAGACTGAATAGTTTTTTTGAGAAAAACGAACGAATAGCCGGACGGACGGAGGCACGCCCCCCGGAAACGGACGGACAAACCGTACGGACGGACCAGACAAAAACAATAGCTCCCCGAACATTCGGCTCGGGGACTAATAAAGATTGCAATATTAGTAATGTATGTGAAGTGGGAGATTCCCTACTCGATGGAATTTACAGAAGACTCTTAAAGTTCCGTACTATGTTATAGATTCTTAGTATTATAAGGTAAAAATGCATAACACCTATATAACTTTTACCTGAAGAGTAGAGAGAGAGAGAGAGAGAGAGAAGAGAGAGGAGAGAGAGAGAGAGAGATGAGGAGAGAGGAGAGGAGAGAGAGAAGAGGAGAGTGGGAGAGAGAGAGATGATAGGAGAGAGAGAGGAGGAGAGAGAGAGAGATAGAGAGAAGAGAGAGAGAGGAGAAGGTGAGAGAAAGCGGGGAGGTTGTAGCGAGACGCGAGAGGGAGGGAGGGAGAGAGAGGCAGAGAGAGAGAAGCAGAATAGAGAGAGTAGAGAGAGAAACAGAAGAAAAAGAGAGAGTGAGAAGAGAGGTAAAAACAACCGAAGACTAGCGACATAGAGCTGAGAGAGAGGGGAGCGC
>CM065691.1:3304491-3307887 GCA_017654935.2 Phymorhynchus buccinoides | reverse complement strand
CAACGAATTAGTGAACAACAGAGAGAGAGAGAAGAGAAGGGGATGTATGATGGGAGGAAAGCCAGGCAGACAGGACAAGGAGAACGGATTCATGAACCGAAGAGGTGAAACCAAATCCAGACTTCTCCTATTATCTAGAAAGTACATGTATTGAGAAATGATGTTGTGGGCAGACCAACCAGGCTGAGGACATTGGGAGAGGGGACAGCAGCGGGGAAAAAGCCCCAAATGTCATAAAGGAGTAAGAGACAGGAGTTTTTCAGGGTAATTCAATACTTAGGTGCGCAAGTCACAAATGTTAACACAAGTCTACATTGTACAGTACACGTGCGCTTATTAGGTGTGGTTAGTTAGAAAAACCCTGCAAAGAATGAAAAGGTAAGTTTACAGAGTAATTTAGAGAAAATAAATACTACCACACTGTGAGGCCTACGGAGTAATGGGTACCTACATTATATCGATTAAAACTAAGGATTTGTAAATAGCTATAAGCAGTCGGACCCACTCTTTGCCGGTCGATGGAGCGAAACACACTGTTCGTACACGAAGTGGTTTTTGTAAAACTGTTGTAATAAGATTTTTTGGAAATTCTCATTTGTAATAACATTCGTATTAGGACCTTCCACCATTGAGGTAAACATAATATAATTGTGGACTTATTGCTTTAAAAGGTCGAAAGTGTCCTGGGGAAATTTCCATCTTTAATATATCAAGGACGAGCCGCAGAAACGCTAGGTTGAAAACGCTTTGCCATGAGACGAGTGTTAATGTTTAGCATTCGTCTCGTTGGGCATAATTTGACCGAATTTGGCTTTGTATGTCCTTGAGATAATAGACATGGGATTCTTACCCGCGCAGATGGGCCTCGTTGACCAGTATTCGTTGACCCCACTATCTGTATTTAAAAAAAGTATGAAATCTTATAGTAGAAAGAATAGCTAGTTTATTATGCACGACTACAAAGTCGAGACCATACGGCACTAAATTAGATCTACTAACTTGAATCATTCGGCTGCATCATCAACAGGTTTCTAAGGAATACAGTTTTTCCCCAACTAGTTGAATTTATAAGGAAACAGTTTCCTCTTTTTTCTCCTTTTTAAAAAAATTAATAATAGTATGTCCCATATATGTGTTTCATCGAATCAGGAGGACGTCAAAACATTAACGAACTAGCTAATAGACAAGTTGTGTGATCCTGGTCATTCACTGATCCCACATGAGTAGTGACAGGAGGTCAGGGGGGGGAAAAGGTTTATGTGACGTAATTTTCCAGCACAGTCTGACCACCTAGGCGAGTCATTGTGTGTTGTATGTGGTGTCCAGGTTGTGCCACCACACTAGAGTTCACACAACAACCTAGCCGAGCAAAGATGAAGCTGAGCACCATCTGACCGAAGGAAGCGGATATAGCTTAAGGGCCCGCCACACTGCATACTTTTTGACCCCAGACCATACTATTTTGACCTGTCTGTTAGACATGATCACGGGAAATACTTTCCTTTCTAAAAATAATCCTGCTATTTTCGTGCACTATTCTCAGGCAAACCGCAATACACGAAATGAAATGAAATGTCCGATACAAAGATAAAGATACATTGGATCAGATTCGTGTACGGGAGACTACAAATCTAGTGACACGGAGCTATCGTAGGATTTCATCAGATTTATTTACACAGTAGAAATGTCACGATGAGGACGAGAGAAGGATGGAAGGATGAGGAGGGAGGACACAATGACGACGACGACGATTGTTCCATGATTTATGATGATGATGATTGAATTGGATGATGACGAGGAGGAGTGAGGAGGAAGGCGACGATGGACGATGATGATGATTATGATGATGATGATAATCATTGACAACGACAACTGATGACAGAGAGAGGAGCAATACCCAGACGACCAGAAAACAAATCACAGTAAAGATAGAAACCCTGACAAAGATAGAGGGGAGCAACAATCCACTAACAAATGTAGGGTAAGACGGGGTAAAAAGCCCATGGAGTGGGTAAGAAGCCCATGCCAATTATCTCATGACATTAAAGCAAATTTCAGTCACATTTTGCCCATGAGACGAGTGTTAATGTTTAGCATTCGTCTCATGGGCAAATTTGACTGAACGTTTCTTTATTCCAAGAAGATAATTGGCACGGGTTTTCTTACCCGCCCATGGGCTTTTTTACCACGTCTACCTCACCTATCAAATTGATTTCAATATTAATTATTAATCAAATTGATTAATTGATCAATTAATATTTAAGAACACAGAATCCTAAATGTAGTCTATATGTTATGGGTGTGTTTTTAAAGGTTATATACTAATATGAACATGTGGAGAAACAGAGTCAGGTGAAATGCATACCAGAATGAAACAACCTACATGTATACCATATTTCAACAAATACGGACTGTGTAGGCATTCTTTGTGTCATTTTTTATCAACACATGAATACAAACAAACAGCAAGACACGTTATGTTTTTTAAACAGCACATAATAAAATGAAACAGGAATTAAGGAATTTCTGATCGCTTCTCGGCCTCTTGGCTAATAAGACAGTGATTCAGGAACATAAAAAAAAAATTATACCCTGGTTGGTTTGTTCACCCGGTCGTACATGGCGAAAGCCGATACGCGACGTTAAAAATGAACTTCCATCCAATGACACAGCATCTACCATGTACCCCCAAACATGTCTTCTGTACATGGTGGTTCCCCCAAGTCGATTAAAAAAAATGAATGCTATCGGAGACCAAGGGAGGCAACCGTTCTAATTCTCTTTCAAAATTGGGACACTGCAGTTAGATCCCTTTAACCTACGCTCTCTCTCTCTTCTCTCTCTCTCTCTCTCTCTCTCTCCTCTCTCTCTCTCTACTCCTCTCTCTCTCTCTCTCCATTTGTTTTGTGCGTACGGCGCGCGCGCGCGCGTGTGTGCATACTTGTGCATGTGCATGCATGAAATGCATGCGAGTATACACGCGTTTGTTTGTGTGTGTGTGTGTGCGTGTGAGTGTGTGTGTGGTGTGTGTCGGCGCTCTTTTGCTGTCTCAGGACCGACCTCCTGGAACAAATTTCCTCTCTCCCTCCGTCAGCGAACGACTCTCTCTGCTTTCAAAGCTAACCTCAAAACCCACCTGTTCCCCCGACATTAAAGCTCCGCTCTCCTCTTTATCTTACCTCTCTTGCCATTAGGTCTGTTTCTGCTATATTCCATTTATGATATATGTGTGTGTTGAAACGCGTTTCACTTTTTTTGTTTTTCGTGGTTCCCCAGTGCACTTTTTTGTTTTTTTTTTTTTTTTTTGTTTTTTTTTTTTATTAATGCTTTTTATACGTGTTTTTTTTTTTTTTTTTTTTTTTTTTTTGTTTTTTTTGCGCTTTGTTTTTTTTTGTG
>CM065691.1:3289491-3294491 GCA_017654935.2 Phymorhynchus buccinoides | reverse complement strand
ATCTAGCCACAACGCATACTTCGAATATAAATAATCTTCAAGTCTGACATCATGAAGATGGAGGTCTTTGCAAATTAAATCAGCCGCCGGGTCTCTTTGCCGACCACCTCCACCCAACAGCTTTCGTATTTCATCAAAATGCTGATAAGGTAAAAGACCGCTTGCAAACAACTGATTCGGTTGTCCTTCAATTGTGCATGTTAGTTTAGTTATTTTAGGATTATGAAACTTCTCGCTTAATCTGTTAAAGGGTTTTTTGGACTCCTCAAACAGCAACAAAATCCCTTTCAATGACCTTGCTGATACATTCAAATCGATGTTCCAAATTGTGTCTGATTTGTTTTTAGGTATTTTACTGTGATTTAAAATTCTGTTGTAGTATATTGCTAATCTTGTCTGGTATTGTTGGGAGATCAACCGAGCTAATTCTTGATGACGAACAACATCAAACTCTAATGTGATGTCTGAAATACTATATTTTGCATCAGGATCTGTCGCTGATCTGATAACACGGCTGTAATCATTAAAAGTTAATTCATACATAAGCCTATCTTGTAAAGCACCCTGATAATACGGGGAGTGCGTGTTTAACAGCTCAAAGTCAAGAGGTATATAAAATCGATTGCCATAAACTTGTGCAACCAACGCATCTTGATTGCTATCTTTTTTGTCTTCAGCATCAATTCTATGTTTTATACCATTATCTCCCTGTATTCCTTGATAAGTTCGATCTTTTCTTTCATTTTGTGTGAGCCACAGGTCGCAATAACTCAAAAAGACATCTGCATTATCTAATGACATTACCTCTCTCCCTTCAAGTTTAATAGTAATCTTACTAACGATCGCTCTACCAAGATTAGCAACTAAAGTTCTATTCGGATCCGTCGCTGACTCCAGTTCTATTTTAAAAGCAAGACGTGCGGTACCTGGCACAATTACTTCATTAGATCCCAGACTAGGAAATCTTACTGATAATATTTGTCTTTGATCGATAGTTGAAGGATTATTACTTATAACGATACTCTGCCTGGTTCCTTTAA
The DNA here is from genome assembly GCA_017654935.2 of Phymorhynchus buccinoides. Classification (NCBI taxonomy): domain Eukaryota; kingdom Metazoa; phylum Mollusca; class Gastropoda; order Neogastropoda; family Raphitomidae; genus Phymorhynchus; species Phymorhynchus buccinoides. The sequence continues at coordinate 3,293,451 of CM065691.1, read as the reverse complement.
CACCGAGTGGTTCTTTTAACCGTCTGTATGGATCAAGAATTGTTCCGTATGATTGTGACATCTCTTTTTTTTTAGAAATAAAATAAAAACATAATTATAAATAAAAACATGGCCGGAATAGAAGCAGACCACGATTATGATGCCTTTGAACCTGGAGATGACATGAGTGAAGCTATTCAATCTCGTCATCAATCAACTTTAAGGCGAGAACTAATGGAAGGTAAAGTAAGATCGTTTTATGAAAGAATAGGACAAGAACCACCCGAAGTTTTTAGATTCTAATGACTTTGAATATAAAGACAACCATTTATTTGCGAAGGATTAAAGATGGACAACCAGTTCAACTTACAACTAAACCAAACCCCTCAAAGTTTTTAAAAAAGAGTACAATTCGTGGCAGGCTCAGTGTTAGTGATCAAATACGATTTAACATCGAACCAGAACCAGACCTAAGCACAAAAGCTGTTTCTACACTTCAAAACACACTACAAAGACTACCAACTGATTCCCAACTTCAATCAATTCCCCTTAAAGACTTAAGCGCAACTGCGGACCAAATAATAGAAATGGAAACTAGTTTTATGATTTCAGAAGATGAAGAAACCCAAGTAAAAACATTACATGATTCACCATTACCTATGAGAGAACTAATGGCGCTCAATTCAACATTACAATCTACCAGAGGCGAGTTAACAAATAATCTAGCAAAGTTAAGCGAACTTGATTCTCACATTGACAGAGAAAAACAAAAGTTGGTTGAAGCAGATGACAACAACCTAGGACAAGACGTGAAAGACAGAATCATGCAAAGACTAAATGATCTTCAACAAGAGAGAGCTGCAAGACTAGAAGTACTGTCAACTAACCGTGAACAATTACGCACACAATTCAGCAGAATAAAAGAAACCATCCAAATAATGTTATACGAAAACACGACGCTAGCTGAAAGAATAAAAACTTTATTTAGAGAGCAAGGAGTCACGATTGCGAGCGTTATGACAGCTTTAGGGTTTGCAATCTCTACTTTAGTGTTTGCTTTAACAGGAACAGGTGGTGGTGGTGGTCAATTACCTTCTCCACCTTCTCCACCTTCACCATCAAAAGATACGAATTGGATTAAAAAACAACTGGAACATTTAACGAATCTATTAAAAAAAAATAGGAGAAAAAGCTCTAGATGCACTACCCGGTATATTAGGTGGAATAATCAGTTGGCTTTTTTCTACTGCAAGCAAAGTAGTCGGTTTTATGGCTGAACACTTATGGACATTAATAGTTTTAGTTGTTGGATTACTCTTTAGTAAAATAAAAATAAACTAGACCGGCTGCAGTTAGAAAAATAACTAGTGCTGTCTTTTCGTTTTCATGGTTATTGGCTGCGCTGCCAGTTAAGTTCGTTGAATTCGTTAAGTTAATATTCTTTTTTTGACTGTCAGGGATTGGATGGTGTGTTCTTTGTATGATCGACAATGTAGAATTTATTTCTTTGTTTTTACCAACTGCTTGATTATCTCCCGCTATAAGGATTTCGTTGTTATAGTTTACAATTGTTCCTATTTGAAGTCTAAGATCAGAGGGTAGCATGTATAATCCACTACCAACAGCAAAGTCTACCTTCGATCTTGCGAATCTTAAAACGTCTTGATACCTTTTAATGCTAGCTGGGAGGTCAACTGTAGAATTGATTGCATCTTCTAAATTAGCTAAATACTGTTTTTGTGCATCAAACCCAGTAGAAGGATCCATTATCTCAGACCTCACTTGCGCTTGAGATCCCAGCAAACACCACACGTAAGTACGAATAGAATCATTTACTCGTTCTATTCCCGCCTTTGTCAGTCCTTCGGAAGTGTCTAATATAAATGTAGTCCACACGTTTTTATGTTTTTGTTGAATAGATCCCAGATGAACGGTCGTACCTGAAGAAAAAGACGTGTAAGGAGGATTCCAATCATAGTTATACTTTCTGTGCACACCCCAATAATAAAGTGTACCCAAACCATGATTACGATCTAACTTTTGTCTAAAGTCTGTATTCAAGTTAATGTTAAACTCATTACAAATCCGTTCAAAGGCCTTCATGTTAATTCTGTTGTTGAACGGATTAAAAGTTGAATCATTCGGTAATGGAGCCTGCAGTTCAGACAAAATACGTGTAAATGTATAATAGAAATGAAATCTATAAACTGCTTTTACCATGAGATCAGGATGATTTAAGTGATCAGTGAAAGAAACACCACACCCTGTTGTTGCGCAAAACACAGCAAAGTTTAACTGGTTTTGATAAAACTGCATTGGATGACTAAACCATGCCTTTGCGATGTTATCATGTTTGATGCTAGGATTTAAATAATGGTTTAATGGATTACTGACCTTAACTTCAAAAGAATCAACTCCCACTGCAACAACTATTGAATCAACAGCTATAGTTTTAGGGTTATATGATCCAACTGCATATTTAGCGTCTTTGTTATATTTAAAAGCATTCATTTATATATCCGCAATAAAAATGTTTATTTATATAACTGATCAAGACGAGCCAATACTTTTACAACGTCCTATTGAAAATCATGGTTCTCTAAAAGTAGCGCTCCATGAAATTTATTACAAAGTTAAATGGATTAACATAAGCAAAACCTTAAGGAATAATTGGATAAAAAAAATTGATGACGGAGGACAGCCGATAAGCGAACTGACTATACCAGATGGTTATTACGGTTTTTGTTCATTAAAAGACATTTTAAGCGATTATGACATTACTTTAAAACTTAATGAGGGAAATTTAAAAGTAACGTTAATCTTCAAAGAGCAAGAGAGAGTAGGTTACTACTTTGCACCAGAACTAGCAAAAATGTTAGGGTTTAGAACCGACAACCGAGATATACACAGCTTTTCGGTCACAGAAAATAAAACCTCTTTTAAAGGAGAAAACTCTCTGAATCTTGCTGTTCATTCTTTATTATATTTTAATTTAGATATCCTGAGTACGGATAACAACTTATTTGATAACCAGCACGTCTACTGTGTTAAGAGTTCTTCCAACAGCAAAAGCAGCATACTGTGATTACGAAATTATAACGTTTCCCAACTTACAGTTTAAAGAATTAATTTGCGGGATTCACCATTCACTAAAAATAAGAATAACTGACGAAAAAGGAAAAAAAGTTCAGTGCGACAGCCTAAATGCTTTGTTAGAAATAAAATAATTTAGTATAAAACAATGTCACGCGGACCAGATCAACCGGTTATGCTTGACCCTGTTAGATGCGCAACTTTAGAATTGAAGGACCTAGCGGACACAGAAGACTTTGATTTAAATGGAGAGATAGGAGCGTTGTATGGATTTGAGTACACAAACAACGGCTATTATAAACGTGCAGAAGTAAGTGATAAAAAAAGTACCTAAACTAGAGCAACTGCGTAATGTAGTAGCTGACAATGTTGGCCAGTTTGAATATAAAGTTGTTAAGAAAAGGGATAACAAATGGCATTTAATTCCATTCGTTGATTGGGAAATAAAGTTTGAATTTTTAAGCCCGTTTACATTCTTTGATAATGACAAACACTTTCGCAAATCATTTAACTCGGGGCCGTTACATGTTAGTCTGATTCCACAAAACAACAGCAGAATAGAAATAGCAATCAAACCTTATAAAAAGAGACAGTACATAATGCATAGAAAAAAGACAGTGACAAAAGATTCATCCACGCTATTAGAGTTCATTCCTCAAATGGTTTTAGCAGACGAATTTACTATGATATTTGAACTTTCTGTTAGAGCAGAAAACCCTGATTCCCTACCTGTTGGTGTTATCGACAACCTAATGAAAGGGATTCTTATTACTTGGCAAAACTTGGATGTTGAATCAATGAGATGTACTATCGTTATTCAAAACAGCAGTGAAGAAATTAAGGCAGTGTCGACCAGCGATAAAATTATATTGAGTGTTGATCCAAACA
>CM065691.1:3267740-3288991 GCA_017654935.2 Phymorhynchus buccinoides | reverse complement strand
AACGGAAAGAACCAAGAAATAGAGGAGGAGGGTGTAAATCTACATATTTGCAGATAAATCGATGTACAAAGCCATGCACTTAGTTTCGTAATGATTCACAATGGCGGACAAACAAACGATTCTGATTGGCTACGCGGCTAGAGGTAAAAATCTCATAGAGGTAAAAATACACCGCCACAACCCACTTCGCTAAGGCCATAGTTACGACTTTTTTTAAGGCTCCTTTTTTTAAGGCTCCTTTTTTAAAGCATCGTTCAAGTAAGAAACTTTTCTTGACAATTCTTCAAAAATACTAAGAGTAAAACAATAGAAAAAGATAAAACAATTATTTATTTTTCCTAGCAACGAAATTGCACGACAGCGCATGCGCAAATATCCAAGTATGCAGAGAATGCAAAAGATTACTTCCGGCGAATTCTTTGCACGAGCTACCTATTTTCATACGACACCCCTGTGGTAGCAGTTAAAAATATAAATTTTCATGTAAATAATAGCTAAAGCAGCAGCCGAGAGGTTTAGACACTGCACACACACACACACCAAAGATCACGGGTTCGAACCTGGCCCAATACTTTTTTTAATTTTTTTTTAAAGCAATTCACAAACCTACACTAACTTTAATAAATTTTTACCAAAATACCCAAATGATAATAAATAAATATGTTTTGTATATAGTTTTCTCCTCCACTTTTAACAGACCTTACGTGATATTTTAAAAGTTTTAACAATAAAAATTCAATTTTAAATTGTGGTCCTGGAAATTTTCACTATAACTCGTGAAGATGCTCAGTTGACAGTAATTTTATAGATAGTAACATTTTACTTAGATTTTAGCGATCAGTTTGTTAAGTGCGAGCCCGGATTCATCCAAAAGTAAAAGTCAAGAACTAATTTTATACCCCCCCCCCTCCCTTTTCCCCCCCTCCCCCTCTCCCCCTCCCCAAGTATCCCGAGCGCTGGTCTCCTTTTCAAGGTTGAGAACCTCCGGGTGTCTACCCCCCCCCCCCCCCAAGTGGTCCGAGGGGGCGGACCCAGTGTTGGGGGTGACGCGAGGATGTCTTGCGTATCCCCCCTTCAGTGGGCCTGCCCCCACTTGGTGTGCTGAGATCCTCCGGATCACCGCCCCCCCCCCAGAGAACGTATGAAAGGGGCTTCTGGCTCAGTATCGGTTTCGGTTTCGGTTTCACTCCTCCATTTATTAAAAAAACGGCTAAAATCACGCCTTTTTTTAAAATGTTTTTTAACCCCCAAAAAGGCGTGATTTAATCGTTTTCTCGTGTTTTTTATCCTCAAAAACAGTGCGATTTAGTCGTTTTTACTCTTGAAAACAGCGTGATTAATGGGAAAAAAAAAGAACATTCTCATAAAATATTCTACACGTTCTGATTTTCTTTACAAACATTTGTACTGACTAGGAAAATCTGTTTTTAATACTAGCTTACAGAATTGGTTTTTTTTTAGCCTTTGTTTAATTCTATTTTTTTCTTCTTTTGATTCAACAACATCATTTTCATCAAGACATTCTTCAAAGCTGTTTTTGTCTTTAGTAAAAAACAAAACAACCGTCTTTAACTGTTCTCTAAAGTCTTTTAAAACCGAATTATACTTCTGCGTTAAAATCCATACGCTAATTCCTGCATGCCGACCACTGAATGCTAGTTTTGCTAAACTATTTCTTTTTTTGACAATGTCTCTTTCAGCCGAACAGTCATCAATGATAAACAAAGTTGATGTTCCTTTAAACAGTTTATAAAAATACTCTAAACATTCGCTTAGCTTATCACTTGGATTTATCAAATAGATTTCGTCATCTGTCCAAATGAACTTTCTTTCTTTATAAGACGTTGTATTCTAAAGTAGTACAAAAAATTACTATGTGTTCAAAGTGATTACGATAAACCGTTTGTATTAAATCTAAAGCGAACACACTTTTCCCGCAGCCTGTCATTCCGCAAAATAAACCGCAATGAGGTTCTTTTGTAAGAAAATTTAAATTAGTCTTCAAATCCATTATTTTAATACACAATATCTTTTAATCTGTTGTCTTCAATGTTCAGCTGAGCATCGCATAGTAAATAAACATAGATAAATATTTGCTTATTCTCTTCCGCTTCTTTGTGGATTTGAATGTTTATTCCTCCTGATCCATCACCAACTGTTCTTCCGCTACCATGTAGTTTGTTATCTTCTGTTGTTCTAAGATCTAGCCACAACGCATACTTCGAATATAAATAATCTTCAAGTCTGACATCATGAAGATGGAGGTCTTTGCAAATTAAATCAGCCGCAGGGTCTCTTTGCCGACCACCTCCACCCAACAGTTTTCGTATTTCATCAAAATGCTGATAAGGTAAAAGACCGCTTGCAAACAACTGATTCGGTTGTCCTTCAATCGTACATGTTAGTTTAGTTATTTTAGGATTATAAAACTTCTCGCTTAATCTGTTAAAGGGTTTTTTGGACTCCTCAAACAGCAACAAAATCCCTTTCAATGACCTTGCTGATACATTCAAATCGATGTTCCAAATTGTGTCTGATTTGTTTTTAGGTATTTTACTGTGATTTAAAATTCTGTTGTAGTATATTGCTAATCTTGTCTGGTATTGTTGTGAAATCAACCGAGCTAATTCTTGATGACGAACAACATCAAACTCTAATGTGATGTCTGAAATACTATATTTTGCATCAGGATCTGTCGCTGATCTGATAACACGGCTGTAATCATTAAAAGTTAATTCATACATAAAATCGTTAGAGTCTCTTAGTTGTGATCTTTATTATAGGTTTGGCGGGCTTTTATCACCAGTTGTCATGGGGTTAATTACTTTTAATCATATAGATTTTATTGCTATTAAAAATGAACGTGACAGAGAATCAAACGAATCAGACGGAACAGCAAACAAACCCCAGTCCGACAGTGATCAAAATAACGAAGAGTCCAGGGCGAGTTGAAGCAGGTAAAAGGTTATCAGAGTGGAATCGACAACAAAAAATGAATAAACAAACAAAACGAAAACTGTTGTCTCAGAATGAAGATGAATCAACCATAAGTACAATACCAGTTAAAAAAGAAGAAGACAAACAAAACAGTACGAATTTCGATGTTGTATTGCTTACTGTTGGTGTGGTTGCCGGTGTTGGTTATTTGTCTTATAAATTATATAAAACACATATGCAACCAAAGCTAGAAAAACGAGTAGAAGTACAAACAAAACAATCAGAAAAAGCAACAAATAAACAAGAAAACCAAACACCAAAAAGCTTAAAACCTGAGAGCGATCCATTTTTAATGCAATAAATTATTGTTTTAGAACTTAATAAAAACTTACCAATAACTTAAGTAAGTAACTTGATAAAATCTTAAAAATAACTTAAGTAAGAACTTGATAAGAACTTGACAAGTTTTTGTGTTAGAACTTAATAAATACTTGATGTGACTTACCAAGAACTTATTAATAACTTAAAGTTGACTTAGCAAGAACTTGTTTAAGAACCTATAAAAGACTTAAAAAGAACTTAAAAAGAACTTGAGTAACTTCTTAAAAAATTAAAAAAAAAAAATTGTTTTATAAAAATGTTATAAAAAAATAAAAAAATAATAAAAAAGTAAAGAATTTTTTAGGAATGTAAAGAATTCTGTGCATTTTCTTCAAATCCGAAGAATTCTATGCATTTTTTTCAAATCCGAAGAATTCTATGCATTTTTTTCAAATCCGAAGAATTCTATGCATTTCCTTGACGTCATCGGAATTCCCCTGTAGCTTAAATACAAGTTGGCAGTACTCCAGTATAGTCAGAGGCGACGACGGTTATCTGATCTCTTAATTACGGTGGAAAGCCTAGACCGGTTCATAGTAGTAGAATAGATCCCCTTTAAGAATAAGGCTACAGACAGAATAAATGTTTGTGAAGAAAGAATAAAATCATCTCAATATTTAACAAAGAATTTTCTTCTTTTTTTCATTAAAAAACAATTAAATCACGCTGTTTTCAAGAGTAAAACGACTAAATCCCACTGTTTTTGAGGATAAAAAACGCAAGAAAACGATTAAATCACGCCTTTTGGGGGGTTAAAAAACATTAAAAAAAAGGCGTGATTTTAGCCGTTTTTTTAATAAATGGAGGAGTGAAACCGAAACCGAAACCGATACTGAGCCAGAAGCCCCTTTCATACGTTCTCTCCCCCTCTCTTTATATCTTCAAGTAAAACCTAATGCCCCACATGGCCAAAAGGCCAAAGAGGGCGTAAACCCTTATTTCGTTTTGATACCGGTGTCACGATAAATAAGTAGTCGTATGAAATATTTACCTCTGCGCATTCGCATTAGAACAGTTACTTATCTCACGTGATTACTACTAAACCTAACCCTATCGCTAACACTAACCCTATCCCTAACCACGGAAAGAACCAAGAAATAGAGCAGGAGGGTGTAAGTCTACATATTTGCAGAGAAGTCGATGTACAAAGCCATGCACTTAGTTTTGTAATGATTCACAATGGCGGACAAACAAACGATTCTGATTGGCTACGCGGCTAGGACTACTTATCTCATAGAGGTAGCATCATTCTCTTCACACCGGCATACACTCTTGATAATTTAATCTCTAACCCGGAAGTGTCGATAAAACGTTTGCGCTACGTAGCCTCTGCCTTTTCACATTCGACTGCAGACCAAGCAGGTTGCATCGTAAAGCGCACGTTAATAGTTGAATTAATCCAAGTCTTTTTGTTTTTGTCTATTAAGTTGGTTGCGCAAAAGGCAAGGAAGCAAGTAAGAATCTTCAGTACGATGAATGTGGAAGATCAAACGAAGAAGAACAAGAAAATTCAGTTGATAAATATCAACTAAAAGGAGGCCAAACAGTGTTAACATTATGTAGAAGAGTGTATTGCACTTCAAATGTGTATGAACATGTATGTCTTTTCAAAATATCTTCAAGGTGATGCAAGTTGGCTATTTTAGAGAAGAAGAAGAAAAAAAGTTATATAAAATATGAACGTGTCATGAAATACGTTCGTCATCGACCGCTCAGACAAGAACAAAAAAGAAGTTCAACACAGTAAAGTGCTGAAAATGACGGTTTAGTTCTGTAAGCAGATGAGATTCGTCTTCCAAAGTATTTGTGATCCTAATGTTGTCATGAAACTGAAAGAAACCAGACTTCGACTTTTGAGATAGAGAGTCATAAACACAAAGAGAGTAGGGTAGCCTCAGCCTACGGTTGTATGAATAAAACTGAAAAGAACCAACTTGGCTCATATTCATCTTTCACTGTCAACTAACTGTGTCCGTCTGCTAACCTTTGCACTAGGCCTAGGCCTACAGGGACTGACCCTGCTTCTATAGCTCAACACCACAGCACAAAGAGAGTCGCACCACTAAGCCTACCTAACTGTTTTGGTCAGTCTCTCAATGGTAGTGTGTGTATCAATGAAAAAGAAAGGGGGGGGGGGGGGGTCAAGGCATAGTCAACTGATAAATGAACGTGAGGATAGAAGAATGTAAAATCCATCCATAAGTATTTCTTCAAAATAAAGGGTTTGGTGAATATATAATTGGCATGCGATTATTGTCACTGCTGAGGGAGGAGGGGGGGGGAGGAATTTTGACAAAATTACAACTTTTTCGTCGCCACTGGATTTAACATATGCTAAGTGCATGGGCACACGGGACCTCGGTTTAGTGCAGAATGAGAGGAACAAATCCCTTGTACCCAGGTTCAAACTCGGGTTTACTTGACACGAAGCGAACGCAATACCACTGTGCCACTCTACACCACCTCAGTCATTGTGGTTGAAGCGTTTTCTTTTTTTTTGTAGTGCAGTAAAAAAAAAAAGAGCTGGTTCTTTTGTTGTGAGTAAAATTCCTCAGTGTGTTTCTTACAATAACTCATCCGTCAGGGTGCCCCTTTAACAGTGTGCCATTTGAGACCCTGTACAGGTTTTTCCCACCTAAAAGGCGAGGACGAAAAATGTTATGTGTGCAGTCCTTTTATTTTTTGTTGTCATTTTTATGATGAATGCAGTATTTATTTTTTTAACTGTTTTGCAAAAGTTTAGCAATGCACTTCTGTGATTTTGCAAAGGTTTAGTAATGGTGGTTGTACACTTTATAAAAAAAAAGCCAAAATGACGATGAAGCCCTGTCAAGTGTTTTATCATCATACAATTCACGCCTGGTTTTTACTTAGTATAAGACAACACAAAATTTGTTTTCTTCACAATACTCTTTGCAGAAGCGTAATACACAACTTTAATGTAAAATCGTTTGGCTTTCAAAATTCTCCAAATCTTTTGCATGCTATTCGTATGCTATACATCATACAAACTTTTTTTTAGCAGTGCACACCCAGGATGGGGGGGGGGGGAGGAGAGAAAGAAATACTTTTGTTTCTGTGCAATGAAACAAAAGAACCTGAGAGACAGATGGAGCTGATATAGAGAGAGAGAGACTGAAAGCATGAAAGCAGAGACAGAGACAGAAAGCGACAGAAAGAAAGAAACAGATAAAAAGAGATAGTATGTGAGAGAGAAGGACAATGAAAGTGTGAGTAAAGCACAGAGAGAGAGAGAGAGAGAGAGAGAGAGAGAGAGAGAGAGAGAGAGAGAGAGAGAGAGAGAGAGAGAGAGAGAGAGAGAGAGAGAGAGAGAGAGGTTTAGCAGACGACACCAACTCCAGTGGAGAAAGTGTGGTAGAACCAATAGCCTACTGCCAGGCACGCACACACACAGTAGGCCTGTCGGGTGCAAATCTGGTGGAGACATTGTTAAGAGAGAGTGAGAGAGAGAGAGAGAGAGAGAGAGAGAGAGAGAGAGAGAGAGAGAGAGAGAGAGAGAGAGAGAGAGAGAGACAGACAATCAGACAATCAGACAGACAGAGACAGACAGACAGACAGACAGAGACAAAGAGCAGGGAGAGAGGCAGGAAAAGACAGGGCGATAGACAGAGACAAAAAGAGAGTATGTGGAAACACAATTGGAAGCCGTGCAAGGCAGAGAAAGAGAGAGAGAGAGAGAGAGAGAGAGAGAGAGAGAGAGAGAGAGAGAGAGAGAGAGAGAGAGAGAGAGAGAGAGAGACACGCAGTCACAGCCTAACTCTGTAGGCTAACATGTCAGGTCACCAGTCTGTTAGGCTGATGCATATTCATGAGGTTCTCAATGATCGCACCAGAGTCGCACGCTCAATTAAAAAGGGCAGACAACTTCAATGACAAAGGGAAGACAACTCAGCCCAGCAGGTCACGTGCTCCTCCATGGAACTGGTCCAAATCACGTGACCATTCACAGGCAAAAGTTACGTGATACCCTACCCGATACTAAAGAGGAGGCTGCCTCTTGGCAGCCTCCAATAACTTGCTCTATGATAGCGTGGTAGGAATTTCCTCAAAACTGCGACCATCGTGCACTTGGTGACAAGTTTTTGAAATTTGGATGGTGTTAGATATGGGTATGAGGATTTCAGAAATCATCGCAAACAAAATGAGCCCGACCTACTTTGGCCTGTTTGCACAAAATCCAATATGGCTACCGACAGAAAATGTTTATGCCAATCGCAGCCCCCATTACCATCACAGCGTTGTTAAATGACACTTTTTATATACACAATATATGTTTTCTGGTGCAAACAACCTACGTATGAAGTCACTTTGGTATTTTATAGATATTGCCAGGGTCAAGTGTCATTTTCAAGGTCAAATTAGTAAGAAACATAACAACTTTTGCACTTTATCGATTACAACCGTGGCAAAACCAACTGGGGTGTTTCTAGAATATTCATTTGATATACTAGAATGTTCAAGAAATGTTCTTGAACATTCTAGTATATTAAATGAAAACTTTAGAAACATTCCAGACCGTTTAACCAGGATAACTATGACATAATAGGTTCTTTACCAGTGTTTGCATTCCTTGTTCGAGATGAAATTTGTCACGTTCTTGAACTCCTGATTGAGCAGTTTATCAAAGAGTCCAATGAGTCCAAGTTAGAAATGCAGCATGGTCTTCAAATGACTGTCAATGTTCTGGATGTGGTTGCTAGTTCTGAAACCTAGTGACTAGCACTGTTTGTGCACCCCCCTTCACATTTGCACAGCGGGCTACAGCGAAGTGCAGCTTGGTGACACTTGCAGTTTCCTTTGCAAGCAACCAAAGTGCAGCAACAATGAGCATCCTTTGCTGGCATCTGGCAGATCAGTCCAGTGTGGTACCCATGCCTTGCTTCTGTCATTCCACTGCCATCCCCATTCACTCGGGCTTGGAACGTTGGGAAGTTTGGAGAGAGACTCTTTCCAGATGAAAGCCGCAACGAGTAGTGCTCGCCTCACGTGCTGGAACAAGGCATGCTGAGTTGGTGGGATGGACTCAAGAGGTTTGAGGCCAGCGGTGAACAACAACTTTCTGGCTTCATTGACAGAAGTGGATCGACAGTTTTTGCTGTCCATCAGCACAGTCAGCTGCTCCAGACGTTGCATGTGCAGTGAGTCAAGTGTGAAGTTGGCTGGGTCCTGGGTGACAGCGATGAAGGTGTCCGTGACCTCAGGAAAAGCAGCCCATGCATTCCATGAGGTCTTTTTCCCAATCCCAAACATTGCTGATGTTAAACATCGCACCCCGTGAATGAATGGAAGAAGAGGAGAGCCTCAGAGCGTTGAGGTCCAAGCTGTTGAGAGATGTGATGAATGGGAATGTCTCTGAATGTTTTTCCAGACCCAAATCCGATCCACAGCTCTGACAAGTTCAGTTCATGGAAATGATAGATGGCAAGAACCACCACATCAGTGTCCACTGTCCTGAGGTAGGCCTTAGTGTGTCCATGCTCAGCAGCATGGCGCAGGTGCATCATCATCCGGGTGTCAGCTTCTTCTTGAGAGCAAGGAGACAAGGCCGATACATCAGTTGGTCTGTTACTGAGTACAAGGTCATCTTTCGTGGTGAAGAGATTATATTTTTTGTCAGTGGTCCTTTGCACGAGTTGCTCACTGAGGAACTGAAGCAGTTCATTCTTGTTTTGAGACTCTCTGAGAAATTTGTGCCAGTCAGCTCCCTTTGGAATAGGTATCTTTGCAGAGACTCTTGTCTGTCGCCCTTCACATCCACCCCGTTGTGCACGAGTCTGTGATTTGATGCTTGCATCCTGATATGTGTCCCAGACAGCATCTAGTCTGGTGGTCTTGTTGGTGATCTGGCTTTCTAAGAAGGGTAGCAAATGCATGTGTGTATAGTCTCCAAACACAGTGGCACGCTGGGGCTTGACGATGTGAATGATGGCTGACATGTCCAGCACAACCCCAGAGGCTTCTTTGGCTGCAGGAGAACGTCCAGGATCAGGCATACCAGGCAGACAGCCAAGAAGAGCTGATTTGGTACCTGTCATCAGTGTTCCCCTGTCACTCAAGGAAGGAGGCTCATGCTGATTCTCATGCCTGAAAAAGTCATCTATATCACCGTCTGATCGTCATTGGAGGGACAGAAGCAACCTTGAGATGAGTGCTGCATTTGCCTTTGCTGATCCCAACTTGTCAGCTCCCTTCTTCAAGTCCACAGGTGGCCGATTGCTGCAGGTGTACAAATTGGCCCTTGGGATAGCATCAGACAATGGTTTGGAGCAGGTTTCAATTCTGTCCTGCACAAACTCTGCAAACATGGCCTTGCCTATGTTGGGAGCTTCCTTCAAGCTGTTGGCAATCATTGGGTCCATGACTTCACCAGTGTCCACTGTGACAAGCTCTGGGCCTGTCTCTTTGAATGGGTTGACAACAGTTCCCTCTTGGACTGGCGTTCTCAAATTCATCAATGACCCTCAGCACCTCAGGTTTTGAAAGCTCAATGATCTCCTTCTCCTCTGGCTGTCCATAGAGTCCTTTTGCTGTGCTGTCCTCTTTGAGAAACTTGATACTGTGCTCCTGGCTCTGGTCCAGTGCCATCAGGGAGAACTTCTTTTCACTGTGTTGCACAACAAACGTTCCTTCCATGAAGGCTTCATGGACACTTGGGTGGGTCTCTGGCAGACATGCCATATCTTTCAAGAAGACAGGCATCCAGCGGGCATAGTTTGTATGTCCAAAAGCAAATAACCATGAACACAGGTCCTCAGAGGCACTCAGATTCAGTGGCCAATCACCCATTCGCTGACCTTGAAGAAAGCGGCAACAGATCAGGAGAAATACTTGGACTGTTGACCAGTAGCAAACAGTTGGAGCATTTGCAGCAAGTCTCTTCTCCCACATCTCCATGGTTTCGTGAGGCCCATAGCCCATCTCGCAGTACTCGTATGCTTGAACCTTCAGAGCATGGAGCCAGGCCAGAGTCAGCTGGTGTGAATACTGTGTGCGCTTGGCATGATTGCTTCCTAGAAGAGATGCTGCAACACCAGGGGTGAACACTCTTGCCAAGGAGAACATCCGCTCCCAGCCAGATCCAGCCAGCAGCTTTCCCCCACAGTGTTGGGATGCCATCTCAATGTGGAGAAATCCCATGAAGCACACCATCTTTGATTCACCAATCTCCTCAGGAAACCTCCACTAACATTTCTTTTGTTGAGCATAGAGGGGACAGTCACCTACAATCACCGGAATCTGACCAGGGTTAACAAAGTCAACTGCCTTCTTGGAAATGAGCATGGAGTGTTTCTGCATGGCCATTGATGACGCCTTCTCATAAAAGACAGGGAAAATCCCAACTGTAGCTCTTGGTCAGACATCTAGTGCTTGCTGGCTGAGAAGAACCCAGAGTAAGTCACTGGCATTTCCTGCACTTCTCCACCCTCTTCATAGAGAACTGTGTATGTATGCGTGAGCCACGCTTCCTCAGGAGTCCCTGATCGAGGATTTTTAGTGAAAGTAGGCCTGGCTGATTTCTCAGTTGGTGAAAGGGTGACATCACCTGTATGTTCATCGATGTAGGGCACAACAGCATAGTCATCAGGAAGCTGAATTGGGTGTTCTTCTGGGACATCCAGACTGAGAGGCGGTGGATCCTCCCCCATGTTGTCATGAGTAAGGACATAAATGAGCTCACATAATTAGGAAACATGACCAGAAAACTCAATATTTTCTTTTGAAGTTGATTCCTTTCAGAGTTATAACAAATTTGGACCGAAATGACCTTGAAAATAATAGTGTACCTTCAAAATGACCTCAAAATGCTAAATCAATGTCAAATATGGATTCCTTACCCCCAAAACAATATAAATAATGGTATTTCATAAGGTTCTAGTAGTAACGAAAGCTACAATTTGACAGTCACTTTTCCAGGTGACGGCCATATTGGATTTTGTGCAAACAGGCCAAAGTAGGTCGAGCTCATTTTGTTTGCGATGATTTCTGAAATCCTCATACCCATATCTAACACCATGCCAAATTTCAAAAACTTGTCACCAAGTGCACGATCATCTGAAATTCCCTCCAAGCTAGAGTATGAATCTATTCAGTCAGTGACTGAGTCTAGCTGAGTCACGTTATTCTGGCAACAATCATGAATAACATATTAACATAGATCTACGATTGTCACCCTCGAGTCAAGGCGTTTTGTCAATAACTATGTGCTTCGTTTATGTCCATGAATGGATGCCAGTACCCATCAATGATTCGACTTGGATACATGGATCCGTGATAGTAATATTAAATAATAATTTTCTCTTGTGGGTAAAACTAAAAATATCAGTGCTATCAGCTATGCAATCAATGAACATGCATCAGTATCGTCAACAAGACGAAGATGACAGACGATGCCTCAAGAAGGACTTTTAGATTTATTAGATTTTGTTCTTGAGTGATGAGTCATCACATTTTTAGTGAGCGATGAGTCATCGCAACTCGGCAATGGAGTCCATGCCTGTCTTGAAGAGCATGAGTGATGAGTCATCACATTATTAGTGAGCGATGAGTCATAGCAGCTCGGCAATGGAGTCCATGCCTGTCTTGGTGAGCATGAGTGATGAGTCATCACATTATTAGTGAGCGATGAGTCATCGCCAGTCGGCAGTGGAGTCCATGCCTGTGTATGTGTCCTTGTTTAATAGTGATGAGTCATCACTGTATAGTTTACTCTTAATTTTAGGGAGCGATGAGTCATCGCAAATTGGCAATGGAGTCCATGCCTGTGTATGTGTGACTTGGTTAATAGTGATGAGTCATCACTATATATTTTAGTGCACATTTTAATGAGCGATGAGTCATCGCAAATTGTCAATGGAGTCCATGCCTGTGTATGAATGCTGTATGAATGTTTGGATGTTGTGTTACCTGTACTAACCAAAATAATCAATGATTCGCTGTCTTCTGGTCTCTTTCCTAATGTCTACAAAACTGCCATTGTCAAACCTCTACTCAAAAAGCCCTCACTAGACCACAATGATTTAAAAAGTTTCAGACCTGTCTCAAATCTATCTTGTGTGTCAAAGATCATGGAAAAGATTGTTCTCTCACAGCTTTCTGGCCATCTCAATTCTAATGATTTATTCAATCCTTTTCAGTCAGCTTACAGACCAGGTCACAGTACTGAAACTGCTTTAGTAAAGGTTGTTAATGATCTTCTTCTTTCTCTTGATGAAGGAAAACTCTCAGTTCTGACTCTCGTTTGGACCTTTCAGTGCAGCGTTTGATACCATTGACCACAACACTCTTCTTTCTCGTTTGGAATCTGTCTTTCGGTCCATGCAGGATACTGTTTCAGTCAAGTCCTGGATGACCTCCAATAAATTAAAACTCAATGAAGATAAGACTGAGGCAATGATTGTTTCCACTCATCCTTAAAGTCCCTCGTACAGACCACATCAAACCCCACCTCAATACCTTACACTGGCTTCCAGTCGAGGCAAGAATAAAGTATAAAATTGCTTGCCTCTGTTTCAATGCTGTCCATTCATCTGGTCCTGCCTACCTCTCTGATCTCGTTCACCTGTACTCACCCTCCAGGTCTCTCCGTTCCTCTTCTGACAAACTTATCCTTTCTATTCCTCGTACTAACACTAAGACAAATGGTGAACGTTCATTTTCTTTCAGCGCCCCTTCTGTCTGGAACACCCTACCATATGAACTTCGTTCTGCTAAATCTTTCCAGTCTTTCAAAACCGCTCTTAAAACTCACCTCTTCCGGCAATACCTCTGATTTCAATGTTTTGATTGGAAGCGCCCAAATCGGTCACTAAGGGAAGGTTATAAAACAAGCAGCTTTTTGCAGGCAAATTATTCCATCCTAATCTCCGAAACTTAACTGTTCTTCCCAAACCTCTGATACTCTGGCATAAATCTTTAAGCGTATTAATCTCTCTCTTGTAAACAACCTACCAGTAGTCTACACCTAGCAAGGAAAGCGTTAGGGATTAAGAAATTAAATCGTGTTACGAGTTCGTTAGATTCTTAGGCTCAGTTACTGTGCTGATAATAGCTTGGAATACTATGGTTCTGTTCTTCTGTTCATAGATGCGAAATACCATAAATAAAGGTTGAATAAAATATCAGTTGAAATTGTCAACCATTTTTGTTTTCATCCTTAGAGCGATTGTGCTTTAAGTTCACTTAGTTCATTTTTGTTACTCGTGGGTTTCCCTTCCTTGGATTGACTGTTCCGGGTCTTGTGGACGGCATGTCTAACGTGGCCCTATCCTGACAACTTAGGCTCTGCCGTTTGTTGAGCATGCTGTCTACGGGACAGAATCCGTCGGTCGTGAGGATGTGAAGCTTACAATATCATTGTTGAGTTTGTATGTACTTTGTATAAAGTACTGTGGCGGTCAGCCCTCATACATGTTCAATAGAATCCTCTTAGACTGGGTGCACTGTGTTGATCATTTCAATGAGAAAGGCGGTCAGCCCTCATACATGTTCAATAGAATCATCTTAGACTGGGTGCACTGTGTTGATCATTTCAATGAGAAATGTATTCCCTAAAAGTGTGTTTTACAGTTTTTATATTCTGTTGCTCTGTAAAGTGGTTTGATATTGACTTCAGAAATGGTTCATATCATTGTTGAGTTTGTATGTACTTTGTATAAAGTACTGTTAGGGAACATGTTTGTTATTGTTGTATGCAAATTATTGGTACATGAAAATGTTTGCAAATGTGATGTAAGTGGAGCTGCATTTTATCGTTAATATTGCTTAACTAGTTTTATGCAAGGTAATATTGCTACTTAGGTTTGATAATAGGATATTGGCACTTTTAAATAAAGTAGCCCATTTTCACTCAATTAATGGTGTGGTCTTGATTTGTTGCAAAAAAGGTTTTGTGTGGATGCAAGAAACACAAACATTATTACTAAGCACAAAGAAGCATAACAATAATAATTTAGCAACAATTTAACAATCTAAAGTAAAAATAAAAAAGCAGCACATCAGATTATACATCTGTAGGGGAAGACGGGGTAAAAAGCGCACAGTTGTCTCAGGATAGGCCTTATGAGTTGGATAATTTGCTTATTTCGTGCACAGGAAGCCTCTGAAACATTGCAAAATATGCAGAAATAGTTATTCTATACATCCATGAATTTTTAGGCGAAAAAAACAAAGGATTTTGATAGAAAAAGCTTTTTCTTTGCAAACATATTACAGGTGCGCTTTTTGCCCCGTAGTCGGGAATACGCGCACCCCAGGTGGGGTAAAAAGCGCCCCCCCCCCCCCTCTCTAAGTTGAAAAGTCACCGTCACTCTCCCAACGCGCCATGCTACCATCGACGCCATTTTGTCTCGACTGAAACCACGAAGTTCTATGCGTGTTGCCGTTTTGACACAGTGTGTATTCTTCAATCCCTGTTGTACATTTTGAGACACTGAAACTAAAAGTTGGTGGACTACAGCTGTACTGCTTCAGAAAGTTTTACCTGTGGGATGCTTCACTGTGAAGAATGTCAAAACTTCGCCTAACCAACGAGTCAGTTGATTTTGAAATCTTGTCTCAGCGTCTGAAATTGAAAGGTAAGTGCCTTCTTCTTCTTCTTCTTTCAAATACATCGCTACAATCCAGTAGTCTGGCATAACTGCGACGGGGAGAGATTGCGCAGAGGCGGTTTATTGATGTTGGCAAAACAAATTCTAGTGCATCCCTGGGACCCCCTGCACATTCTTTTAGAGGTCCTTTAGATTAGAATGTTGGTGCTTCATTATAAGTTCATAGACCCCCAAATGGGGGTCCCTGGGAACCCTGACGGTACTGGGTTCTAACTTATATGGCTGGAAACGTCATAGGCGGCAGAGTTTGACTGGCTGAGACTTTTCTTTTGTAAATTGTTCAGGACTCCCAGGGACCCCCATTTGGGGGTCTATGAAGCACTAAAATTCTAAAGGACCCTCTAAAAGAATGTGCAGGGGGTCCCAGGGATGCACTAGAAACATTCTTTTTAGCATTCGCTATGCCACTGGGACCCTCTATGCTGTAGGTGAAGGAGTCCCTGGGACCCCTTGTTTTGTGGGACGATTTGGAGCCCTGATTGTTTGTAGGGAGATGTTTGGAGTTGATTGTGAGAAGGCCTGTGTGGAACTTGTAGAAGGTGGTCAGTCAGATTTCAGTTCGGTGGGTCTGGAGAAGGGGCCATTTCATTTTTTTAGGAGATCTGTGGTTCTGGTTGTATGCCGGTAATCGCAGGCCACCCATCTTGCAGCACGGTTCTGGACCTAATACTTAATAGCAAATCTGGATCTGAGTGATGTACATGCCAGTCATTTCCGACGTTCAAAACTGCATATGATTATGAAACATTATGAACTATGAACATCTACTAACATGAAAAAAATCAATTTTTACAAATGTTAGTAAAGTTTTATTTTTTGTGTACTTGACGGTTTACCTTACAGTTAGTGTTTTGATGGGGGTTTCCAGGGTTTCCAGAAACCTGCACTTTCCCCTAAGCCTGTACATACCTTACACAAGAGTAAAAAGTAACAGAACTTGCTCAATTTTGCATTATTAATCAGTAAATTGAAGACTCAGGACCTATGCAGCTCCCTGGACTCCCCGCAGACCCCCCACCCACCCACCCTATGAATGTTTTGGTCGCCCCTGGGTCAGTTTAATTTCAGACCAAAAGATTAAAATAAATAAATTGTGACGGTAAAGGCTGTGTGTACGGGCCCGTATTTGACATTCTCCGGGCTACAGCTACGGGGCTCAATCACAGGACGCAAAACCTCTGTGTGTGTGTATGTGTGTTTAAAAGGAAATGATTTTTTTTATGAGTTATGTGATATATATATTTCTTGTGATATGATACTGTATTCTGCTGTTGTGATTTGCTCATGTGATATTATTAAGTAATTTAGTGTAGTGTGTGTGTGTGTGGGGGGGGGGGGGGGGGGTGCATGTGAGTGTGTCTGTTTAGGGTGGGTGGGTGAGAGGGGGGTAGAGAGAGAGATGGGGGGGGGGTAGAGAGGGTAACTGTGTTGCTTTGTTGCTTTTTAACATACATTATTACAATATGATCTAGCATTTTATGATGTCCCTGTTTCTTTGTAATTGCTTTTATATATTTTGATTGTTCATTTTAGTTTGTGTGTATGTGTATGTGTGTGTGTCGGGGGAAGTGAGAGGGAGAGGGGAGGGAGATTGAAGAAGAGAGAACTAGGGTGAATGTGTGTTGATTTTAGCATACCTTTTATCATTGTTCTACTATTCAGTATTTTGGGAGGGAAAGAGAGCTAGGGTGAATCACTGAATGTGTGTTGACTTTAGCATACATTATTTTACATTGTTCTAGTATTCAGCATTGGTTTTTATAATTTTAACCCCTTGACTGCCATATAACGTATCACGTACTGACTTGATGACACCACTGATGATGTCATCAGATGAACTCTGATATGCTGGTTGTTGCTCTAACACAGTCAAGAGAGTTATACCCCCAGACCAATTTGCCAGATTGGCTCTATCAGTTGTCTTTTTCATGGCATGATTTGTACATTGATTTTTTCTTTAATTTTCTTTGGCAGTCAAGGGGTTAAACCTCGTTTGTATGTACCCCCTTTTAATAAATTTTATAAATTGTGTCTATTGTCCTATTATTACTTTTATAAAAATTGTTTGTTTAGCTCTGTGTGTGTGTGTGTGTGTGTGTGTGTGTGTGTGTGTGTGTGTGTGTGTGTGTGCGTGTGCGTGTGCGTGCGTGTGAATCTGTGATGGTGTGGTTGAGGGTGGAGATTTTGAAAAACATGTGGGGAAGGGGAGGGGTGTGTGTGTGTGAGAGGTTGGTGTGTGTATGTTATGTGTGTGTGTGTGTGTCTTATATTGCATTGTAATTTAATTCTTATGATGTATTTACTGTATATTATGCATGTCTTATTATTTCTATGTTTTTATATGTGTGTTTTATGTGCATGCCAGACAAATAATTTCTTTATGTTTTAAAGACAATGCATTTTTTGATTGATTGATTGTTCAGGATACAAATACTTTTTGACAACAGAGTTTGGTGTTTTGTGTCAGGGAGGATGATTTGTGTTTAGCTAGGTGTGCATGTTTTATGGAATAGATAATAGATTAGATATGCATGTTAGATTCCCAAAACCATCAGCTTTTACAAAGGTTTTGTGTGTATGCATGTGCACATGTCTGTATTTGTTCTTGTGTGCATATTTGTTTGTGTGTCTGTGTATAATTATGTATGTATGTGTATACATGTGTGTGTGTGTGTGTGTGTGTGTGTGTGTGTTTGCTTGCTTGTGTGTGTCATTGTTTTTGTTTGTGTGTGTGTGTGTGTATGCTTGTGTGACAGTGTGTGTATGTGCGTGTGTCTTTCTTCTTCTTAGATCGCTCAGTTCCCTGTCAATTACGAGCGCAGATGCTTCATGCTGCCATTATGCGCCTAACTTATGAAATAGCTAGGCCCAGCAAGTCTGACTTCAGTTGGAGGAAATCTTTTCGAAAGTGTTTCGTGAAAAAAGGCAGGAGAATGGACCGGTAAGGCAGAAAAATAGTAGAAGACAGTAAGCAAAGGGAAAAGGCAGAGTCATATATATACGTGGAAGAAACGTGACAGAGTAGTTTAGACATTCGCCTGCCAAATTCAATGCATGAGTGATGCGGGTTCGAATCCCGGCCTTGCCCTTTCTTTCAAGTTTGACAGGAAAATAGAAGTGAACGTTGAGTCTTTCACATGGCAGTGGTGTCCTGAGGCCCTGGTCATAGGCCATTGACCTATTAAAATTGAAAAAATGTCATTGTGTTCTCCCCTGTCAGGACAAATACACTAGCATACTTTGTTTTATTGATTTATGCAAGAGCCAGGACTTTGTCCTATTAATTTCTTTAATCTCAGGACATTTTGTCCCATCACTTTTCCATCCTCGGTACATCACTGGATGGGGACTTAAAGCTAGTCTGACCCGTGTGCTTTACACATGTAAAAATACCATGGCAGTTAAAATTCATTTAGAGCAGGAAGAAATCCGTGTTGCCTGGTATGACCGAATTGATAGCTAGTTTTCCAAAGTCAGCCCCCACTCCCTCGTCCCCCTCCCCCTCCCCCTCCTCAAAAAATATATTGAGTAGACCTGTGCTGTGCTTGCAGTGATGCGCTCTCCAGGACAGAGCAGTCATAATTTCACAGAGCAAGTCTCTGTGACTAGAATATACCAAAACACCGCATGTGTGATTGTGTATACATGTGTGTGTGCATATGTTTGGCATATGAATGTGTGTTTTACACCTGTATTGTGCTTGTCTGTTCAGGTACCTGTACGGCCAGAAGACAGCCTGCTGTGGCACCATCAAGGCCAACCGCCTGGTGAAGGACGTCACTGACCTCCAGGTGTGCAGGAAAGGAGACGTGGCAGCCCTCCGCTGTGAGGAACTTCTGGCTGTCAAGTGGTACTTGTCAAAGATCGTGTACCTCCTCTCCACCATCCACGATGAGGCCATGCGGACAGTAAGCCGCAGAAACAGGCCTGATGTGGTGAAGCCAGCCTGTGCTGCAGACTACAACAGCAAAATGGGCGCTGTTGATCGGAAGGATCAGATGATTGAACCCTACGATGCTGCCCGAAAGTCTACCAGGTGGTATAAGAAGCTGGCCATCCGCCTTCTTCAAGTGGCCCTCTTCAATGCCTTCCTGGTGTACACAAAGGCTGGCAACAAGAAACATGCAGTTGTGCGCAGTAACCATACATCATTTGATTGGATGACGGCAAGCGGCCATTTTCAGTCACTTACGTTGTTTCATGGAAACTGACTCTAACCCAACCCTAACCTTGTGCTAACCCTATCCCTTACCCGAGAAAAGCAAAAAGTTGTTTCTACTGAGTAGCAGTGAGAAAATTAGGTGTGGGGCAAACAAAGTTTAACCTTTGCAACTAATGCAAGTGACGAAAATAGCAGCCAATCAAATTGAAGTATGGTTACTGCGCACAGGTCTATCCAACAAGAAGGCTTTCCTCAAATTTCAAACTGATGTGATTTTTTGGCTGCTGACTGCGGGATTTGAAAGGCCAGCTGAAGTCCTGTGACAGGAAGCTGAAGGAGGGGATGACATTGTGCGCCTCACCAACCGACATTTCCTTGAGAAAGTGCCGGAAAGAGGCACAGGGAAAAAGGACCTATGCTCGCTGCAGAGTATGCAGTAGCCGTGGTGTTAGGCGGGCAACAACGTACAGGTGTGCCAACTGCCATAACAAACCTGGATTGTGTGTGGTGCCCTGTTTTAGGGATTACCACACCAAGACTGCTTACTGGAACTACAGTGGAAGCAGTGTAAAGTGTGTGTGTGTGTAACATTGAATGCTGACTTTTAAAAGATGTCAGAACAAGTTTGAATTAACTAATATTAATAATATGTGTTTTCAGCCCATTTGATGCAATCAATTTGTAGAAATAGAAATTGCTGTCATAACAATGTTTATTTAGAAGGGTATCAGTCAACTTGCAAAAATTGGTAATAATGCTGTTGAGATTGTATACAGTGTGTGTGTGTGTTGCTTGCAATAATATATTGATGTAACTGTTTTACAAGATGTGTAAAGTGGCTAAATTATTTATACTGTGATTAGTGTGAATCACTTATTTCTTTCCTTTTAACAGTTGGCCAGAATGTTTACTCAGATTTAAAAGTTGTGTTGCTTAAATGATACATTTACTTCAGGGAGTGTGTATTGATTATAAGAGAGAGAGTGTGTGAGAGAGATAGAGGGGTGGTGGTGTGTGTGTGTGTGTGTGTGTGTGGTGTGTGTGTGTGTGTGTGTGTGTTGTAAGAATAAAAGGTTTTTGAAATTGGAGATGAATGCATAACATCAAATACTTGCATTGCTTTCTCTAAAAAATAAAAATAAATTGTTTTTAAATGGATGACCTATTGGGTTTTTTTCATTATTGTGAGGTGAATGAAGCAACAGGCATAATATTTTTATAATAAATGAAACGTTATTGGCAAAGTAGATTACATGATTGTTTGTTGTTGATTTTTTGTATTGTGAGGTTCTTGAAGCATTCAGCTTGTTATTTTATAAGTAAATCAAAGTAATGTTTTGGACACATACAATGTTTACCAGTCGCGAAGCGAAGCTGGTATTGTTTTCACTTGGTCCGTCCGTGTTCAAATTTTCTCAAAATGCATATTTCGGTGTAAAATGGCCGCACATAGAGTTATCAGTGTGTTTCAACAACAAAAAATGTTTGTTTGTCTGTTTGGGACAGCGATAACTCGAGAACGCTTGGATATATCAACATGAAAATGTACAGGTGGATACTAGGGGTCAAAAGCTTGGACAAGATCAAATTTGGGCAAAATCGGGTTAGCGGTTAAGGGTTTAGGTTAAGATTAGGGTTAGGGTATTGGTTAGGGGTGCAAGCATGTGTCGCGACTGGGTCAGTTTACGCAAGTACTCTAGTTGTTGTTATTTTTTATTTTGACATCAATGAAGCACTCAGCGTTGCCAGTTCTTTTATAATAAATGAAATGTTTTTTGTTTTTTTTCTAACTAACAGAAATGTTACCTGTATTGCGGATTTCCTTAACGATAAGGGACAGTTTCTCTCGTTCAAACAGTTCAAACAAAAATATAACATTATTATTGATTTTATTATGCATGCTTGATATATATCTGCTATATCAAGAGTACATATGAAAAGATGTAATGTTACCCCTAAGAACAATAAGTACATTAATTCAACATTTTGTACTAAGAAATTTTTTGCTACTCAAAAAGGCTCAAAGCTGTATTATGACATTAATTGAAAACAAGGTTCCCCCAAATGCTGTGAGAAATGGGATTTAAAGCTCTCAATAAATCATGATTGGAAATCTTGTTTTTTGGTATGCTCATAAAAGACAT
>CM065691.1:3257374-3267240 GCA_017654935.2 Phymorhynchus buccinoides | reverse complement strand
ACAGGTTTCACACTGGGATCAACATGGAGTTTCACTTTTCTGTTGCGGAGTTTGCCAAATCCAGTAAAAAGCTGTGGAAATTCAGCCACAACGTCATTGGACATGGGTTCTTCCTGTACAGCAGAAACACTGGACACTGATCTCGTAGAGCTCACGTCAAGTCCTATGACAAGTGTGTCCAGCTCTTTAGCTGTCTCTCTACTGAGTAACGGCTCTCCTTCTTCTTTGATCACCACGAACTTTGCCTTTATGGAACGACTGCCAGCCTTTATTTCAGCCTCAAAGCTACCAAGCATGGTGAGAGGTGTGCTGCAGCCATAGGGATAAAGTCTCTTTCTGCCTGTCACTTTCACTTGGTTTGACACTTTGACACTTTTCTTCTTCCATCCCTCCCATGTTTCTTTGTTAATAATGTTCATGTCTGATCCTGAATCTACAATGACGTCTGTCTCTACACCCCCTATGGTGACAGGTATCCAGTGGAATCTAGATCTGTTCTTAGCGGACTTCATCACAAACACAAACTGACTGTCCGATTCACCATCAGATGTTGAATCCTCATCAGCTTCAACATGACGTGTGCGCGTCTTAAACTTGCGTTTTGATGTTGACATTTTTGGTTCTTTTTCTCCTGTTTCTTTCTTCGTCCTGCACATTTTGGCGAAGTGGTTCTTTCCTGAGCACGATTTGCAAGTCTTTCCCTTTGCCGGACATGCAGGGCTGCTTCCGTAGTGGTCTGTTCTTCCACATCTGAAGCACTCGCCTTTTGTCGTCTTGCCTCTGTGTTTTCGGTCCTCTTGAACGCGAGATACAGTCTCAGTCCCACCTGCCGTAAATTTCAGCTCTTTCACTTGCTCTGTGACTGCTTCTAGCAAGGCTGCCTCTTTCAACGTGTCTGCTAACGTAAGTTTGTCGCCCTTTTCTAGCAGTCAGCGGCGCAATTTGTCGGACTTGCAGTGGGCGATGACTTGATCGTTGACTTCTTTATTGAGCGTCTCAGCGGTAAAACCACATCCTTCAGCTGCCTCTTTCAGTCTCATGACAAACTGACTCACCGTTTCTGTCTTCTCTTGAACCACTTGTCGAAATTTGTGTCGCAAGAATGTAGCGTTTGGAGTGAACGTAAAATGTTTATCTAAGGCATCAATGGCTTTTTTATACTCTTTGTCAGTCCCTTTATCGGGGAGCATGTTAAGTATCTGCCTTACTTCTTTTCCTGCTGTGTAGAGCAGTAATGCCCTCCTTTGCTGTTGATTTGCATTATCGGCTTCAGTGATGAATAACGCCATGCTATCTGCAAACGCTTCAAACTCTTCCTTCCACGCTCTCCAACGTAGAGAGACTTCTTGAGCGTCTGCGGTCGCCTCAAAGGCTGCTGGCCTCCCCAGTTTGTTTCCAAACCTCGTCGCCATTGTTGTATCCTGCAATCCCCTCTTGATGTCATGCACAAACACCGATTGTTTGGGATTTCAAAGTTGACGTTTATTCACTTCTTCCTGGATGCTTTCCATTCTAAACCGGAAGCCCCGTACATAGTCTCCTCTTACCCAAACATATACAAACACGACAGATCCCAGAAAAGAACTAAAGTATGTGTACATGAAACAACCAAACCTCCACTGCAGGCAATGCCATGACTTTTAGGGGCAGGGAGTGCACAGGGGTTGTATGAGAAAGCCAGCTACACATGTATTCATGCAAGTGGACATACAACTCTAGTTCTCAGGAAAGAGTGAGGCAGAACAACTGGCAATGCTGAATGCTTCATGAACCTCACAGTGAAAAGCAACAACAACAGGTATTCACTTTGCCAAAAACATTTGATTTTATTATAAAAGAACTGGAAATGCTAAGTGCTTCATGAACCTCACAGTGAAAACAAAACCAAAACAACGAGTATTCACTTTGCAAAAAAACATTTGATTTATTATAAAAGAATTGGCAATGCTGAATGCTTCATGAACCTCACAATGAAAACAAAACCCAAACAACAACAGATATTCACTTTGCCAAAAATATTTGATTTTGTTTAAATGAACTTTTTTTTATAGTTTACAATTTTGCAGAAAACAAACAAACAAACATTATTAAATATCTTAAAGAAGAACAAAAAATCAAACATGAACAACACCCAATAACCAAATATTGAATAAACAATGTTTTCCTCTGTGTGTTGTTGAGAGGGAGACAGAGAGAGAGAGAATGGCGGTTGGATGTATGTGTTCATCTTTCTTTTCTTTCATCATTATGTACAATATGATGGCCTCAACTTCAAATATTACATTGACTATGACCTACAGTGATCCACATTGTTATGAACATGGCATTTTTTTTCGGACAAAAGATTATTGCAGTTTTCACCGTTCCCGTGCAGTACTGTATACATGTTCAGTAAAACAATTAAGTATCAACAATGATTGATGTATATGCTGCCCATTTCAAAACAAAATCTGAGTACTCCATACTTGATTTAGCACTGTAGTCTCAGGGACCCCCATTTGGGGGTCTATGAAGCACTAACATTCTACAGGACCCTCTAAACGAATGTGCAGGGGGTCCCAGGGATGCACTAGAAAAAATCGTTTTAGCATTCGCTATGCCACTGGGACCCTCTATCCCGCCTCTAGGGCCCTCTACACTGTAAGTGAAGGAGTCCCTGGGACCTTTGTTTTGCAGGACGATTGGGAGCCCTGAGTCTTCAATGTTGTATCGATATTGTAGTTTTTCCCAAAATACTAATAATCATGGGAGTGTTTCTTTTATCTTGCATATATACTACATATAATGTATAATGTATAATAGCAAATAATAGAATAAAATAAAATACTGAATCAATGATAATATTTTTTTTATCAAAGCCCATTTTAATAGTACCGGAGGTTCAGTCAGAACAAGATTAGTGGCATTTGTACATCTTTTAAAAACATATCTGTGAATGCATGCCAAAAGAATCGAACATGTGTGCATTTCCAGAATGTCTTTTTTTCTATTCCACAAAAATCACATTTATCACTGTTGTGAACCCCAATTTCCTTCAAGATTATATTTGTTCCCAGACATCTATGTAGTATTTTTAGAAACCATTTCAATTTGATGTCATGTCTTTTATGAGCATACCAAAAAACAAGATTTCCAATCATGATTTATTGAGAGCTTTAAATCCCATTTCTCACAGCATTTGGGGGAACCTTGTTTTCAATTAATGTCATAATACAGCTTTGAGCCTTTTTGAGTAGCAAAAAGTTTCTTAGTACAAAATGTTGAATTAATGTACTTATTGTTCTTAGGGGTAACATTACATCTTTTCATATGTACTCTTGGTATAGCAGATATATATCAAGCATGCGTAATAAAATCAATAATAATGTTATATTTTTGTTTGAACTGTATAATACGAGAGAAACTGTCCCTTATCGTTAAGGAAATCCGCAATACAGGTAACATTTATGTTAGTTAGAAAAAGAAAAAAAACCATTTGATTTATTATAAAAGAACTGGCAACGCTGAGTGCTTCATTGATGTCAAAATAAAAAATAACAACAACTAGAGTACTTGCGTAAACTGACCCAGTCGCGACACATGCTTGCACCCCTAACCCTAACCCTAATCTTAACCTAAACCCTTAACCGCTAACCCTATTTTGCCCAAATTCGACCTTGTCCAAGCGTTTGACCCCTAGTATCCACCTGTAAATTTTCATGTTGATATATCCAAGCGTTCTCGAGTTATCGCTGTCCCAAACAGACAAACTTTTTTTTTTTTAAACACACTGATAACTCTATGTGCGGCCATTTTACACCGAAATATGCATTTTGAGCAAATTTGAACACGGACGGACGGACGGACCAAGTGAAAACAATACCAGCTTCGCTTCGCGACTGGTAAACATGTATGTGTCCAAAACATTACTTTGATTTATTTATAAAATAACAAGCTGAATGCTTCATTCACCTCACAATACAAAAAATCAACAACAAACAATCATGTAATCTACTTTGCCAATAACGTTTCATTTATTATAAAAAAATAGCATGCCTGTTGCTTCATTCACCTCACAATAATGAAACAAACACAATAGGTCATCCATTTAAAAACAATTTATTTTTATTTTTTAGAGAAAGCAATGCAAGTATTTGATATTATTATGCATTCATCTCCAATTTCAAAAACCTTTTATTCTCACACACACACACACACACACACACACACACACACACACACACACACACACACACACACACACACACACACACACACACACACACACACACACACACACACACCACACACACACACCACCCCTCTATCTCTCTCACACACTCTCTCTCTTATAATCAATACACACTCCCTGAAGTAAATGTATCATTTAAGCAACACAACTTTGAAATCTGAGTAAGCATTCTGGCCAACTGTTAAAAGGAAAGAAATAAGTGATTCACAGTATAAATAATTTAGCCACTTTACACATCTTGTAAAACAGTTACATCAATATATTATTGCAAGCAACACACACACACACTGTATACAATCTCAACAGTATTATTACCAATATTTGCAAGTTGACTGATACCCTTCTAAATAAACATTGTTATGACATCAATTTCAATTTCTACACATTGATTGCATCAAATGGGCTGAAAACACATATTATTAATATTAGTTAATTCAAACTTGTTCTGACATCTTTTAAAAGTCAGCATTCAATTTCATACACACACACACACACACACACACACACACACACACACACACACACACACACACACACACACACACACACACACACACACACACACACACACACACACTTTACACTGCTTCCAGTAAGCAGTCTTGGTGTGGTAATCCCTAAAACAGGGCACCACACACAATCCAGGTTTGTTATGGCAGTTGGCACACCTGTACGTTGTTGCCCGCCTAACACCACGGCTACTGCATACTCTGCAGCGAGCATAGGTCCTTTTTCCCTGTGCCTCTTTCCGGCACTTTCTCAAGGAAATGTCGGTTGGTGAGGCGCACAATGTCATCCCCTCCTTCAGCTTCCTGTCCCAGGACTTCAGCTGGCCTTTCAAATCCCGCAGTCAGCAGCGAAAAAATCACATCAGTTTGAAATTTGAGGAAAGCCTGTGCGCAGTAACCATACTTCAATTTGATTGGCTGCTATTTTCGTCACTTGCATTAGTTGCAAAGGTTAAACTTTGTTTGCCCCACACCTAATTTTCTCACTGCTACTCAGTAGAAACAACTTGTTGCTTTTCTCGGGTAAGGGATAGGGTTAGCACAAGGTTAGGGTTGGGTTAGAGTCAGTTTCCATGAAACAACGTAAGTGACTGAAAATGGCCGCTTGCCGTCATCCAATCAAATGATGCATGGTTACTGCGCACAACTGCATGTTTCTTGCTGCCAGCCTTTGTGTACACCAGGAAGGCATTGAAGAGGGCCACTTGAAGAAGGCGGATGGCCAGCTTCTTATACCACCTGGTAGACTTTCGGGCAGCATCATAGGGTTCAATCATCTGATCCTTCCGATCAACAGCGCCCAGTTTGCTGTTGTAGTCTGCAGCACAGGCTGAATTCACCACATCAGGCCTGTTTCTGCGGCTTACTGTCCGCTTGGCCTCATCGTGGATGGTGACGAGTACCACTTGACAGCCAGAAGTTCCTCACAGCGGAGGGCTGCCACGTCTCCTTTCCTGCGCACCTGGAGGTCAGTGACGTCCTTCACCAGGCGGTTGGCCTTGATGGTGCCACAGCAGGCTGTCTTCTGGCCGTACAGGTACCTGAACAGACAAGCACAATACAGGTGTAAAACACACATTCATATGCCAAACATATGCACACACACATGTATACACAATCACACATGTGGTGTTTTGGTATATTCTAGTCACAGAGACTTGCTCTGTGGAATTCTGACTGCACTGTCCTGGAGAGCGCATCACTGCCAGCACAGCACAGGTCTACTCAATATATTTTTTTGAGGAGGGGGAGGGTGACGAGGGGGTGGGGGCTGACTTTGGAAAACTAGCTATCAATTCGGTCATACCAGGCAACACGGATTTATTCCTGCTCTAAATGAATTTTAACTGCCATGGTATTTTTACATGCGTAAAGCACACGGGTCAGACTAGCTTTAAGTCCCCATCCAGTGATGTACCGAGGATGGAAAAGTGATGGGACAAAATGTCCTGAGATTAAAGAAATTAATAGGACAAAGTCCTGGCTCTTGCATAAATCAATAAAACAAAGTATGCCAGTGTATTTGTCCTGACAGGAGAGAACACAATGAAACATTTTCAATCTTAATAGGTCAATGGCCTATAACCAGGGCCTCAGGACACCACTGCCATGTGAAGAACTCAACGTTCACTTCTATTTTCCTGTCGAACTTGAAAGAAAGGGCAAGGCCGGGATTCGAACCCGCATCACTCATGCATTCATGCATTGAATTTGGCAGGCGAATGTCTAAACTACTCTGTCACGTTTTTTCCACGTATATATATATATATATATATATATGACTCTGCCTTTTCCCTTTGCTTACTGTGTTCTACTATTTTTCTGCCTTACCGGTCCATTCTCCTGCCTTTTTTCACGAAACACTTTCAAAAAGATTTCCTCCAACTGAAGTCAGACTTGCTGGGCCTAGCTATTTCCAAGTTAGGCGCTTAACGGCAGCATGAAGCATCTGCGCTCGTAATTGACAGGAAACTGAGCGATCTAAGAAGAAGAAAGACACACGCACATACACACACTGTCACACAAGCATACACACACACACACACACACACACACACACACACACACACACACACACACACACACACACACACACACACACACACACACACACACACACACACACACACACACACACACACACACACACACACACACACACACACACACACACACACACACACACACACATACACACACACACATGTATACACATACATACATAATTATACACAGACACACAAACAAATATGCACACAAGAACAAACACAGACATGTGCACATGCATACACACAAAAACTTTATAAAAACTGATGGTTTTGGGAATCTAACATGCATATCTATTATCTATTCCAGAAAATATGCACACCTAGCTAAACACAAATCATCCTCCCTCACACAAAACACCAAACTCTGTTGTCAAAATGTATTTGTATCCTGAACAATCAATCAATCAAAAAATGTATTGTCTTTAAAACATAAAGAAATTATTTGTCTGGCATGCACATAAAACACTGTATATAAACAGAAATAATAAGACATGCATAATATACAGTAAATACATCATAAGAATTAAATTACAATGCAATATCAGACACACACACACACACACACACACACACACACACACACACACACAACATACACACACCACCCTCACACACACCACCCCCTCCCCTTCCCCACATGTTTTTCAAAATCTCCACCCTCAACCACACCATCACATATTCACACGCACACACACACACACACACACACAGAGCTAAACAAACAATTTTTATAAAAGTAATAATAGGACAACAGACACAATTTATAAAGCTTATTAAAAGGGGGTACATAAAAACGAGGTTTAAAATTATAAAAACCAATGCTGAATACTAGAACAATGTAAAATAATGTATGCTAAAGTCAACACACATTCAGTGATTCACCCTAGCTCTCTTTCCCTCCCCCCTTCCCTCCCCCCAATCTCTCCCTCCCTCCCCCCCCCACTCTCTCCTCCCCCCCCCACTCTCTCTCTCTCTCTCTCTCTCTCTCTCTCTCTCTCTCTCTCTCTCTCTCTCTCTCTCTCTCTCTCACACACACACACACACACACACACACACACAGCTTAAACCAACAATTTGTATTTAAAGTAATGGGACAATACACATAAAACAAAAGTAAAATATAAAACAAACCAAGCAAAATACATAAAAACAAAGTTTAGATTACAAAAACCAATACTGAATAGTAGAACAATGATAAAACTATTAAAAGGTATGCTAAAATCATAAAATATTTGTTTGTTTTTCTTTGGTTATGTATATTTAAATTAACAAATGAATAAAAACGTTTAATACAAAAAAAGTATTAAAAAAAATACTGAATAGTAGAACAATGATAAACGGTATGCTAAAATCAACACACATTCAGATTCACCCTAGTTCTCCCTTTCTCCCTCTTTCAATCTCCCTCCCCTCTCCCTCTCACTTCCCCTGACACACACACAGACATATACACACAAACTAAAATGAACAATCAAAATATATAAAAGCAATAACAAAGAAACAGGGACATCATAAAATGCTAGATCATATTGTAATAATGTATGTTAAAAAGCAACAAAGCAACACAGTTACCCTCTCTACCCCCCCCCCCCCATCTCTCTCTCTCTCTCTACCCCCCCCCCTCTCTCTCTCTACCCCCCCTCTCTCACCCCCCCCCCCTAAACAGACACACTCACATGCACCCCCCCCCCCCCACACACACACACACACACACACTACTAAATTACTTAATAATATCACATGAGCAAATCACAACAGCAGAAGACAGTATCATATCACAAGAAATATATATCACATAACTCATAAGAAAAATCATTTCCTTTTAAACACACACACACACACACACACACACACACACACACACACACACACACACACACACACACACACAGAGTTTTTGCGTCCTGTGATTGAGCCCCGTAGCTGTAGCCCGGAGAATGTCAAATACGGGCCCGTACACACAGCCTTTACCTTCACAATTTATTTATTTTAATCTTTTGGTCTGAAATTAAACTGACCCAGGGGCGACCAAAACATTCATAGGGTAGGGTGGGTGGGGTGGGGTGGGGTGGGGTGGGGGGTCTGCGGGGAGTCCAGGGAGCTGCATAGGTCCTGAGTCTTCAATTTACTGATTAATAATGCAAAATTGAGCAAGTTCTGTTACTTTTTACTCTTGTGTAAGGTACAGGCTTAGGGGAAAGTGCAGGTTTCTGGAAACCCTGGAAACCCCCATCAAAACACTAACCGTAAACCGTCAAACCGTTGAACTGCTGACTGTGGCCCTCAGACCATTCTACCTGCCCCGAGAGTTTCGTCGTGTGTTCATTACGGTGGTATACATCCATCCCCGGGCGGATGCTAAGAATGCTGCCGACACCATTTGGCACGTCGTCCAGAGACAAGAGTCTGAATACGCCTTATTCTGGGGGATTTTAACCACTGCCGGCTGAACAAGGTGCTGCCACAGTACCGGCAGTACGTCAACTGCAAGACCTGCGGGAAGGCGACCCTGGACCTGTGTTACGGGAACATCCCTGCAGCCTACAGGAGCAGGCCCATGCCCAGCCTAGGTCGGTCGGTGCACAACCTGGTCCACCTGCTGCCCCTGTACCGCCAGCGGCTGAAGACCAGCAAGCCCTCAATACGGCGGGTGAATAAGTGGACCTGGGAGGTGACGGAGGCCCTCAACGGGTGCTTCATCTGCACCGACTGGGACGTTCTGCTGGAGGGTGCCTCGCTGGAGGAGCAGATTGACGTAGTGACCTCCTATGTCAACTTTTGTGTTGACATGCTGGTGCCCAGCAAGGAGGTGAAGTCCTACCCCAACGACAAGCCCTGGGTGTCCAGAGACCTGGCAGGCATCATCAAGAAACGACAGCAGGCCTTCCAAGACGGGGACGAAGCCGAGGTGAAACGCCTGCAGCGGGAGACGAGGAAGACGGTGCTGGCTGACAGGAGCCGCTTCAGGGACAGGGTGGAGAACCACTTTGCCTCCGGCAACCCCAGGCAGGTGTGGAGCGGCCTGCAGTCCATGACGGACTACAAACCAGGCAGGAAGACCCTGAAAGCTGAGGACCC
>CM065691.1:3247374-3252374 GCA_017654935.2 Phymorhynchus buccinoides | reverse complement strand
TCTCTAGCCTTCATCGTAACGCTTGGCCTTTGTTGCTAAGCGCTAAGCAGAACAACACGGCGATCAATGTTGATATTATATTTTATTTTATAGGTGGGTAAATGACCAACATTTCATTGCACGTTGGCACTTTTACCCACCTATAAATTGGTTAATGCACCAATTATGAGACCATTACTGCAAAGATTTAAAACATATAAAAACAAAAAGTTAAAATATTCAATGCAAATTCAAGGTCAAGCATTTAAGATGAAAGGTTTAATAAAATGGGTATCAGGAATTCAATAGTCTCTATACACATTAGCTTAGGAAAAAAACCACAAAGCTTATTTTACCACAGCAGTGCAAAAGTTGAAAAAGTATAGTTTTTTACATTAAAATCACATACTCAAGGTCAAATGTCAAGGTCAATAAGTTATACTGAGGGGCACATCAGCTTCATTAAAATAGTAGCACACAAATTTGAAGTGATCCTGTGACATTGTTCTTAAGATAATTGCCAGGTAAATGAAAGGACACAAAATCGTGATAGCCCTCTCCCCAGAGTGGCTGGGGGCTAATAAGTACAAAAATAGGAAATATATTTAACATAGTTTGAATCATGTCAGCAAACTATACTATTTTTCTTACAAATTAAAGCATTAGATACAACATAATTACAGTAAGTGCATGTTTTAGCAGTTCTTTAGAGTCCCATAGTGGCCATTTTTAATATTTCGTCATAGCTCAAAATGCCCAACTTTCACAACTTGGCCTCCAACGGATTTAGATTCAGCACCCTCAAATCATGTTAGATCGACATAAAACCCTAATATATATCACAAAACAAGGTCAAGCTTAATTTCGCCTGGACTACTACTAAACTAGGCCTACTGACTACCCTTAACTGCGTCATTTGAGCTAATTACTCCTAGACGAGATTTCAAGATAGCAGAGTACACAGAAGAAAAAAGGTCAGCGCATTTTTGCTAACTTTGAGCTAACAGTATGATTGCGTTCAGTTTTATGCTTGTCTGTGACTTTGAGTTATGTCAGAGTTTACAATCCAGATCGATTTTGCATCATTCTGCCCGTGGTTTACGAGAAGCTCATATATCCCATGGACATGACTATGGTCCTTTAAGTATTAGGTCCAGAACCGTGCTGCAAGATGGGTGGCCTGCGATTACCGGCATACAACCAGAACCACAGATCTCCTAAAAAAAATGAAATGGCCCCTTCTCCAGACCCACCGAACTGAAATCTGACTGACCACCTTCTACAAGTTCCACACAGGCCTTCTAACATCTCCCTACAAAGAATCAGGGCTCCACATCGTCCCACAAAACAAGGGGTCCCAGGGACTCCTTCACTTACAGCATAGAGGGTCCCAGTGGCATAGTGAATGCTAAAAAGAATGTTTATAGTGCATCCCTGGGACCCCCTGCACATTGTTTTAGAGGGTCCTTTAGAATTTTAGTGCTTCATAGACCCCCAAATGGGGGTCCCTGGGAGTCCTGAACAATTTACAAAAGAAAAGTCTCAGCCAGTCAAACTCTGCTGCCGCCTATGACATTTCCAGCCATAGAACCCAGTACCGTCAGGGTTCCCAGGGACCCCCATTTGGGGGTCTATGAAGCACTAACATTCTAATCTAAAGGACCTCTAAAAGAATGTGCAGGGGATCCCAGGGATGCACTAGAAAATGTTTTGCCAACATCAATAAACCGCCTCTGCGCAATCTCTCCCCATCGCAGTTATGCCAGACTACTGGATTGTAGCGATGTATTTGAAAGAAGAAGAAGAAGGCACTTACCTTTCAATTTCAGACGCTGAGACAAGATTTCAAAATCAACTGACTCGTTGGTTAGGCGAAGTTTTGACATTCTTTACAGTGAAGCATCCCACAGGTAGAACTTTCTGAAGCAGTACAGCTGTAGTCCACCAACGTTTAGTTTCAGTGTCTCAAAATGTACAACAGGGATTGAAGAATACACACTGTGTCAAAACGGCAACACACGTAGCACTTCGTGGCTTCAGTCGAGACAAAATGGCGTCGATGGTAGCATGGCGCGTTGGGAGAGTGACGGTGACTTTTCAACTTAGAGAGGGGGAGGGGGAGTGCGCTTTTTACCCGACCTGGGGTGCGCGTATTCCCGACTACGGGGCAAAAAGCCCACCTGTAATATGTTTGCAAAGAAAAAGCCTTTTCTATCAAAATCCTTTGTTTTTTTCGCCTAAAAATTCCTGGATGTATAGAATAACTATTTATGCATATTTTGCAATGTTTCAGAGGCTTCCTGTGCACGAAATAAGCAAATCATTCAGCTCATAAGGCCTCTCCTGAGACAAAAATAGGCGTCTTACCCCGTCTTCCCCTAACCTGTACAGAAGATTTTATTTTTTCAACTACGTTTCATAGTCATTGATATAATTTAGCTTCTGGCTTGGGCCAATACTGAAATGAGAGTTATTTTGCAATTGATTTTCTACTGCAATGGGCCATTTTCTACAGCTTTTAGCAAACAATGATTTCAAGACGGGAGGCATTTGCTCGGGCTCTAAGTGCCGCAGAGTTTTCTAACGCTAACTGTCCTAAAGTCCTCTCGGCCGAAAGAGTGGGGATATCGCCTGAGTTATCTCCATTACAAAGATAAAAACAAGCCCAGTGTTCCCGAACAGCCAAGTGGTTGCCTCCTCTGCTGACTTGAGGGTATTGTCGGACCAAACTGACTAGGAAACATTTTCTTTTTCTCTGTCTCTCTGTCTCTGTCTCTGTCTCTCTCTCTCTCTCTCTCTCTCTCTCTCTCTCTCTCTCTCTCTCTCTCTCTCTCTCTCTCTCTCTCTCTCTCTCGCACATCTCTTAATATCCTTTTTGTAACATTTTGACATCAAATTAAACAACACAACACGCTATGTTATCTTTCATCAGAAAGAGAGAGAGAGAGAGAGAGAGAGAAGAGAGATATATATATATATATATATATATATATATATATATATAGTCTGTTTTGATAAAGCTTTTCTGTGTCCAATGTCTTTATTTGTGAACCTCAGAAACAAAACCAGTTAACGTTAACTTTGAGTAATGTTCGTGTTCAAAAAATAAAAAAATAAAAAAATAAATATATATAAATTGTGCTGATTTACTTTTTCTCCCAATGGGGGAGGGACAGTGCCTTATGCAAAGACAGCTGTTTCGACCTAAGAGAAGGTCTCATCAGTTTGCATGATCGGCCTGCAATTTGACTGTCCAGTGGATGCCAACCTGAGCAAAAAAGACATTCTACAAGAGAATGGTGTCCTCTTTGCATCCAATCGAAAATCCATAATAAAAGCAAACCAGCACAAAGTTAAACCAGAAATAGAAAAAACTTATGTAAAAATGAACAAAATAATAATGTTCTGAAATTTTAATTTCAAAACCTAATAGACATGACTAGGGAGGGCTAACTACTGAGATGGTATCCAAATTAAGGATAAAAATAGCATGAAAGAAAAATCTCAGTGAATAGCCAGCTCCGTACCCCTACTCTGAAGGACTGAAAAGTTAGTGCATTTGAAATGCAGAATAGTTTGTTTTGATAAAGCTTTTCTGTGTCCAATGTCTTTATTTGTGAACCTCAGAAACAAAACCAGTTAACGTTAACTTTGCTCAGTAATGTTCCGTGTTCTCTTAGGTCGAAACAATAAGGCACTGTCCCTCCCCCATTGGGAGAAAAAGTATCAGCACAATATATTATATATAAACACGGAACATTACAAAGAATTGGTTTTGTTTCTGAAGAAGAAAAAAAGCAAAACACACCATTAAACTTTTCAGTCCTTCAGAGTAGGGGTATATTCACTAGATTTGCTTTAATAAAACTATTATTTGTGTCCAATTAAACTTTCCTCTTATATATATAGTTTAAATGTTTTTGTGAACCTAAGAAAGAAACTCAATAACTTTAATTTTAACTTTACGATTTGTTCTGTGTTCTGAAAAGAATAAAAGAAAAGAATAGAATGCTGATTTACTTTTTCTCCCAATGGGGGAGATAGACAATGCCTATGCAAAGACAGCTGTTTCGTCTTCGTGAAAGACTCTTCAGTCTGCATGTCGGCCTGCAAAGTTGTCCACAGTGAATGTTCAAGCTGAGCTAGAAGACTTTCTACAAGAGAAAGGTTGTCCTCTTTGCACCAGATTGAAAGTCCACAATAAAAGCAAACCAGCACTTAATTCAAAAGAAATGGTAAAAATCTTATGTAAAATAACAAAAATAATAATGTCCTAAAATTACAATCCCTCGAAGAGAGTAGAAGAGATGGGATGCCATGTTGGTGGATCCAGTGAAGGATTCAATAAGGGAGGTCATATAAATCGTAGTAAACACCAACATACTCCCGGTGAGGAGGAATGTAGAGAGGTGTGCCTGGATCAGGTAGACTGATGCTCTTTCCTTCTTTATAGTATGATATAAACGTACAAGAATTGAAGAAGAAAAAACAAACACACCATTAAACTTTCCTCTTATATATATATAGTTTGATTTAATAAGAAAGAAACTCAATAACTTTAATTTTAACTGTACGATTTGTTCTGTGAACCTGAGAAAGAATCAAAAACTTTAATTTTAGAATATTATGATTTGTTCTGTATATGAATAGAATAAAAGATAAGAATAGAATATGATGATATACTTTATATATATATATAGAGAGAGAGATAGAGAGAGAGAGAGAGAGAGAGAGAGAGAGAGAGAGAGAGAGAGAGAGAAGAGAGAGAGAGAGAGAGAGAGAGAGAGAGAGAAAACGAAATACGAAAACGAAAACGAAATTTCATTTAACCAGGGAACATGAGATAAGCAAGTTACATGCTTTTTTCCACCCAGCCCTGGGGAAAAATAAAGTAATTCAAACTTGAAAGCTAAATAATATATGTGCATGCAGAAATGAGAAGAAAAGGGAGGGAGGAGGGGGGAGGAGGCATAGAGGGGGATAAGGATGGGAACATTTTGGAATTTAAATTACAGGCCAAA
>CM065691.1:3231022-3246874 GCA_017654935.2 Phymorhynchus buccinoides | reverse complement strand
AATGTTGCTCAGTATGTTGGACAAAGCGTGTTGTTTAAATTAAACCATTGTTTAACTCCTGGCCACAATGTTGCTCAGTATGTTGGACAAAGCGTGTTGTTTAAATTAAACCATTGTTTAACTCCTGGCCACAATGTTGCTCAGTATGTTGGACAAAGCGTGTTGTTTAAATTAAACCATTGTTTAACTCCTGGCCACAATGTTGCTCAGTATGTTGGACAAAGCGTGTTGTTTAAATTAAACCATTGTTTAACTCCTGGCCACAATGTTGCTCAGTATGTTGGACAAAGCGTGTTGTTTAAATTAAACCATTGTTTAACTCCTGGCCACAATGTTGCTCAGTATGTTGGACAAAGCGTGTTGTTAAATTAAACCATTGTTTAACTCCTGGCCACAATGTTGCTCAGTATGTTGGACAAAGCGTGTTGCTGTAAATTAAACCTTGTTTAACTCCTGGCCACAATGTTGCTCAGTATGTTGGACAAAGCGTGTTGTTTAAATTAAACCATTGTTTAACTCCTGGCCACAATGTTGCTCAGTATGTTGGACAAAGCGTGTTGTTTAAATTAAACCATTGTTTAACTCCTGGCCACAATGTTGCTCAGTATGTTGGACAAAGCGTGTTGTTTTAAACCATTGTTTAACTCCTGGCCACAATGTTGCTCAGTATGTTGGACAAAGCGTGTTGTGTAAATTAAACCATTGTTTAACTCCTGGCCACAATGTTGCTCAGTATGTTGGACAAAGCGTGTTGTTTAAATTAAACCATTGTTTAACTCCTGGCCACAATGTTGCTCAGTATGTTGGACAAAGCGTGTTGTTAAATAAACCATTGTTTAACTCCTGGCCACAATTTGTTTAACGTGTTGTTTAAATTAAACCTGGCCACAATGTTGCTCAGTATGTTGGACAAAGCGTGTTGTTTAAATTAAACCTGGCCATTGTTTAACGTGTTGTTTAAATTAAACCTGGCCACAATGTTGCTCAGTATGTTGGACAAAGCGTGTTGTTTAAATTAAACCATTGTTTAACTCCTGGCCACAATGTTGCTCAGTATGTTGGACAAAGCGTGTTGTTTAAATTAAACCATTGTTTAACTCCTGGCCACAATGTTGCTCAGTATGTTGGACAAAGCGTGTTGTTTAAATTAAACCATTGTTTAACTCCTGTCAGTATGTTGGACAAAGCGTGTTGTTTAAACCATTGTTTAACTCCTGGCCACAATGTTGCTCAGTATGTTGGACAAAGCGTGTTGTTTAAATTAAACCATTGTTTAACTCCTGGCCACAATGTTGCTCAGTATGTTGGACAAAGCGTGTTGTTTAAATTAAACCATTGTTTAACTCCTGGCCACAATGTTGCTCAGTATGTTGGACAAAGCGTGTTGTGTAAATTAAACCATTGTTTAACTCCTGGCCACAATGTTGCTCAGTATGTTGGACAAAGCGTGTTGTTTAAATTAAACCATTGTTTAACTCCTGGCCACAATGTTGCTCAGTATGTTGGACAAAGCGTGTTGTTAAATTAAACCATTGTTTAACCCTGGCCACAATTTGTTTATGTTGGACAAAGCGTGTTGTTTAAATTAAACCATTGTTTAACTCCTGGCCACAATGTTGCTCAGTATGTTGGACAAAGCGTGTTGTTTAAATTAAACCATTGTTTAACTCCTGGCCACAATGTTGCTCAGTATGTTGGACAAAGCGTGTTGTTTAAATTAAACCATTGTTTAACTCCTGGCCACAATGTTGCTCAGTATGTTGGACAAAGCGTGTTGTTTAAATTAAACCATTGTTTAACTCCTGGCCACAATGTTGCTCAGTATGTTGGACAAAGCGTGTTGTTTAAATTAAACCATTGTTTAACTCCTGGCCACAATGTTGCTCAGTATGTTGGACAAAGCGTGTTGTTTAAATTAAACCATTGTTTAACTCCTGGCCACAATGTTGCTCAGTATGTTGGACAAAGCGTGTTGTTTAAATTAAACCATTGTTTAACTCCTGGCCACAATGTTGCTCAGTATGTTGGACAAAGCGTGTTGTTTAAATTAAACCATTGTTTAACTCCTGGCCACAATGTTGCTCAGTATGTTGGACAAAGCGTGTTGTTTAAATTAAACCATTGTTTAACAGTATGTTGGACCTGGCCACAATGTTGCTCAGTATGTTGGACAAAGCGTGTTGTTTAAATTAAACCATTGTTTAACTCCTGGCCACAATGTTGCTCAGTATGTTGGACAAAGCGTGTTGTGTAAATTAAACCATTGTTTAACTCCTGGCCACAATGTTGCTCAGTATGTTGGACAAAGCGTGTTGTTAAATTAAACCGTTGTTTAACTCCTGGCCAAAGCGTGTTGTGTAAATTAAACCATTGTTTAACTCCTGGCCACAATGTTGCTCAGTATGTTGGACAAAGCGTGTTGTTTAAATTAAACCATTGTTTAACTCCTGGCCACAATGTTGCTCAGTATGTTGGACAAAGCGTGTTGTTTAAATTAAACCATTGTTTAACTCCTGGCCACAATGTTGCTCAGTATGTTGGACAAAGCGTGTTGTTAAATTAAACCATTGTTTAACTCCTGGCCACAATGTTGCTCAGTATGTTGGACAAAGCGTGTTGTTTAAATTAAACCATTGTTTAACTCCTGGCCACAATGTTGCTCAGTATGTTGGACAAAGCGTGTTGTTTAAATTAAACCATTGTTTAACTCCTGGCCACAATGTTGCTCAGTATGTTGGACAAAGCGTGTTGTTTAAATTAAACCATTGTTTAACTCCTGGCCACAATGTTGCTCAGTATGTTGGACAAAGCGTGTTGTTTAAATTAAACCATTGTTTAACTCCTGGCCACAATGTTGCTCAGTATGTTGGACAAAGCGTGTTGTTTAAATTAAAC
This sequence comes from Phymorhynchus buccinoides, assembly GCA_017654935.2. Classification (NCBI taxonomy): domain Eukaryota; kingdom Metazoa; phylum Mollusca; class Gastropoda; order Neogastropoda; family Raphitomidae; genus Phymorhynchus; species Phymorhynchus buccinoides. The sequence goes on along the minus strand of CM065691.1, from coordinate 3,243,979 downwards.
CATTGTTTAACTCCTGGCCACAATGTTGCTCAGTATGTTGGACAAAGCGTGTTGCTTAAATTTGAAACCCATTGTTTAACTCCTGGCCACAATGTTGCTCAGTATGTTGGACAAAGCGTGTTGTTTAAATTAAACCATTGTTTAACTCCTGGCCACAATGTTGCTCAGTATGTTGGACAAAGCGTGTTGTTAAATTAAACCATTGTTTAACTCCTGGCCACAATGTTGCTCAGTATGTTGGACAAAGCGTGTTGTTTAAATTAAACCATTGTTTAACTCCTGGCCACAATGTTGCTCAGTATGTTGGACAAAGCGTGTTGTTTAAATTAAACCATTGTTTAACTCCTGGCCACAATGTTGCTCAGTATGTTGGACAAAGCGTGTTGTTGTTGGACAAAGTTTAACTCCTGGCCACAATGTTGCTCAGTATGTTGGACAAAGCGTGTTGTTTAAACCATTGTTTAACTCCTGGCCACAATGTTGCTCAGTATGTTGGACAAAGCAAAGCGTGTTGTTGTTTAACCCCTGGCCACAATGTAAAAATTAAACCATTGTTTAACTCCTGGCCACAATGTTGCTCAGTATGTTGGACAAAGCGTGTTGTTTAAATTAAACCATTGTTTAACTCCTGGCCACAATGTTGCTCAGTATGTTGGACAAAGCGTGTTGTTTAAATTAAACCATTGTTTAACTCCTGGCCACAATGTTGCTCAGTATGTTGGACAAAGCGTGTTGTTTAAATTAAACCATTGTTTAACTCCTGGCCACAATGTTGCTCAGTATGTTGGACAAAGCGTGTTGTTTAAATTAAACCATTGTTTAACTCCTGGCCACAATGTTGCTCAGTATGTTGGACAAAGCGTGTTGTTTAAATTAAACCTGGCCATTGTTTAACTCCTGGCCACAATGTTGCTCAGTATGTTGGACAAAGCGTGTTGTTTAAATTAAACCATTGTTTAACTCCTGGCCACAATGTTGCTCAGTATGTTGGACAAAGCGTGTTGTTTAAATTAAACCATTGTTTAACTCCTGGCCACAATGTTGCTCAGTATGTTGGACAAAGCGTGTTGTGTTGTTTAAATTAAACCATTGTTTAACTCCTGGCCACAATGTTGCTCAGTAAATTAAACCATTGTTTAACTCCTGGCCACAATGTTGCTCAGTATGTTGGACAAAGCGTGTTGTTTAAATTAAACCATTGTTTAACTCCTGGCCACAATGTTGCTCAGTATGTTGGACAAAGCGTGTTGTTTAAATTAAACCATTGTTTAACTCCTGGCCACAATGTTGCTCAGTATGTTGGACAAAGCGTGTTGTTTAAATTAAACCATTGTTTAACTCCTGGCCACAATGTTGCTCAGTATGTTGGACAAAGCGTGTTGTTTAAATTAAACCATTGTTTAACTCCTGGCCACAATGTTGCTCAGTATGTTGGACAAAGCGTGTTGTTTAAATTAAACCATTGTTTAACTCCTGGCCACAATGTTGCTCAGTATGTTGGACAAAGCGTGTTGTTTAAATTAAACCATTGTTTAACTCCTGGCCACAATGTTGCTCAGTATGTTGGACAAAGCGTGTTGTTTAAACCGTTGTTTAACTCCTGGCCACAATGTTGCTCAGTATGTTGGACAAAGCGTAAATTAAACCATTGTTTAACTCCTGGCCACAATGTTGCTCAGTATGTTGGACAAAGCGTGTTGTTTAAATTAAACCATTGTTTAACTCCTGGCCACAATGTTGCTCAGTATGTTGGACAAAGCGTGTTGTTTAAATTAAACCATTGTTTAACTCCTGGCCACAATGTTGCTCAGTATGTTGGACAAAGCGTGTTGTGTAAATTAAACCATTGTTTAACTCCTGGCCACAATGTTGCTCAGTATGTTGGACAAAGCGTGTTGTATGTTGGACAAAGCGTGTAAAACCATTAAATTAAACCATTGTTTAACTCCTGGCCACAATGTTGCTCAGTATGTTGGACAAAGCGTGTTGTTTAAATTAAACCATTGTTTAACTCCCATGGCCACAATGTTGCTCAGTATGTTGGACAAAGCGTGTTGTTTAAATTAAACCATTGTTTAACTCCTGGCCACAATGTTGCTCAGTATGTTGGACAAAGCGTGTTGTTTAAACCCTGGCCACAATTTGTTTAACGTGTTGTTAAATTAAACCTGGCCACAATGTTGCTCAGTATGTTTGGACAAAGCGTGTTGTTTAAATTAAACCATTGTTTAACTCCTGGCCACAATGTTGCTCAGTATGTTGGACAAAGCGTGTTGTTTAAATTAAACCATTGTTTAACTCCTGGCCACAATGTTGCTCAGTATGTTGGACAAAGCGTGTTGCTTAAATTAAACCATTGTTTAACTCCTGGCCACAATGTTGCTCAGTATGTTGGACAAAGCGTGTTGTTAAATTAAACCATTGTTTAACTCCTGGCCACAATGTTGCTCAGTATGTTGGACAAAGCGTGTTGTTTTAAACCCTGGCCACAATGTTGTTTAACCATTGTTTAACCCTGGCCACAATGTTGCTCAGTATGTTGGACAAAGCGTGTTGTTTAAATTAAACCATTGTTTAACTCCTGGCCACAATGTTGCTCAGTATGTTGGACAAAGCGTGTTGTGTAAATTAAACCATTGTTTAACTCCTGGCCACAATGTTGCTCAGTATGTTGGACAAAGCGTGTTGTTTAAATTAAACCATTGTTTAACTCCTGGCCACAATGTTGCTCAGTATGTTGGACAAAGCGTGTTGTTTAAATTAAACCATTGTTTAACTCCTGGCCACAATGTTGCTCAGTATGTTGGACAAAGCGTGTTGTTTAAATTAAACCATTGTTTAACTCCTGGCCACAATGTTGCTCAGTATGTTGGACAAAGCGTGTTGTTTAAATTAAACCATTGTTTAACTCCTGGCCACAATGTTGCTCAGTATGTTGGACAAAGCGTGTTGTTTAAATTAAACCATTGTTTAACTCCTGGCCACAATGTTGCTCAGTATGTTGGACAAAGCGTGTTGTTTAAATTAAACCATTGTTTAACTCCTGGCCACAATGTTGCTCAGTATGTTGGACAAAGCGTGTTGTTTAAATTAAACCATTGTTTAACTCCTGGCCACAATGTTGCTCAGTATGTTGGACAAAGCGTGTTGTTTAAATTAAACCATTGTTTAACTCCTGGCCACAATGTTGCTCAGTATGTTGGACAAAGCGTGTTGTTTAAATTAAACCATTGTTTAACTCCTGGCCACAATGTTGCTCAGTATGTTGGACAAAGCGTGTTGTTTAAATTAAACCATTGTTTAACTCCTGGCCACAATGTTGCTCAGTATGTTGGACAAAGCGTGTTGTTTAAACCATTGTTTAACTCCTGGCCACAATGTTGCTCAGTATGTTGGACAAAGCGTGTTGTTTAAATTAAACCATTGTTTAACTTGTTTAACCTGGCCACAATGTTGCTCAGTATGTTGGACAAAGCGTGTTGTGTAAATTAAACCATTGTTTAACTCCTGGCCACAATGTTGCTCAGTATGTTGGACAAAGCGTGTTGTTTAAATTAAACCATTGTTTAACTCCTGGCCACAATGTTGCTCAGTATGTTGGACAAAGCGTGTTGTGTAAATTAAACCATTGTTTAACTCCTGGCCACAATGTTGCTCAGTATGTTGGACAAAGCGTGTTGTTTAAATTAAACCATTGTTTAACTCCTGGCCACAATGTTGCTCAGTATGTTGGACAAAGCGTGTTGTTTAAATTAAACCATTGTTTAACTCCTGGCCACAATGTTGCTCAGTATGTTGGACAAAGCGTGTTGTTTAAATTAAACCATTGTTTAACTCCTGGCCACAATGTTGCTCAGTATGTTGGACAAAGCGTGTTGTTTAAATTAAACCATTGTTTAACTCCTGGCCACAATGTTGCTCAGTATGTTGGACAAAGCGTGTTGTTTAAATTAAACCATTGTTTAACTCCTGGCCACAATGTTGCTCAGTATGTTGGACAAAGCGTGTTGTTTAAATTAAACCATTTGTTTAACTCCTGGCCACAATGTTGCTCAGTATGTTGGACAAAGCGTGTTGTTAAATTAAACCATTGTTTAACTCCTGGCCACAATGTTGCTCAGTATGTTGGACAAAGCGTGTTGTTTAAATTAAACCATTGTTTAACTCCTGGCCACAATGTTGCTCAGTATGTTGGACAAAGCGTGTTGTTTAAATTAAACCATTGTTTAACTCCTGGCCACAATGTTGCTCAGTATGTTGGACAAAGCGTGTTGTGTAAATTAAACCATTGTTTAACTCCTGGCCACAATGTTGCTCAGTATGTTGGACAAAGCGTGTTGTTTAAATTAAACCATTGTTTAACTCCTGGCCACAATGTTGCTCAGTATGTTGGACAAAGCGTGTTGTTTAAATTAAACCATTGTTTAACTCCTGGCCACAATGTTGCTCAGTATGTTGGACAAAGCGTGTTGTTTAAATTAAACCATTGTTTAACTCCTGGCCACAATGTTGCTCAGTATGTTGGACAAAGCGTGTTGTTTAAATTAAACCATTGTTTAACTCCTGGCCACAATGTTGCTCAGTATGTTGGACAAAGCGTGTTGTTTAAATTAAACCATTGTTTAACTCCTGGCCACAATGTTGCTCAGTATGTTGGACAAAGCGTGTTGTTTAAATTAAACCATTGTTTAACTCCTGGCCACAATGTTGCTCAGTATGTTGGACAAAGCGTGTTGTTTAAATTAAACCATTGTTTAACTCCTGGCCACAATGTTGCTCAGTATGTTGGACAAAGCGTGTTGTTTAAATTAAACCATTGTTTAACTCCTGGCCACAATGTTGCTCAGTATGTTGGACAAAGCGTGTTGTTAAATTAAACCATTGTTTAACTCCTGGCCACAATGTTGCTCAGTATGTTGGACAAAGCGTTTAACTCCTGGCCACAATGTAGTATGTACAAAGTTTGGTGTAAATTAAACCCCACCCTGGCCACAATGTTGTCAGTATGTTGGACAAAGCGTGTTGTTTAAATTAAACCATTGTTGTTAAATTAAACCATTGTTTAACTCCTGGCCACAATGTTGCTCAGTATGTTGGACAAAGCGTGTTGTTTAAATTAAACCATTGTTTAACTCCTGGCCACAATGTTGCTCAGTATGTTGGACAAAGCGTGTTGTTTAAATTAAACCATTGTTTAACTCCTGGCCACAATGTTGCTCAGTATGTTGGACAAAGCGTGTTGTTTAAATTAAACCATTGTTTAACTCCTGGCCACAATGTTGCTCAGTATGTTGGACAAAGCGTGTTGTTTAAATTAAACCATTGTTTAACTCCTGGCCACAATGTTGCTCAGTATGTTGGACAAAGCGTGTTGTTTAAATTAAACCCTTGTTTAACTTGGACCTGGCCACAATGTTGCTCAGTATGTTGGACAAAGCGTGTTGTTTAAATTAAACCATTGTTTAACTCCTGGCCACAATGTTGCTCAGTATGTTGGACAAAGCGTGTTGTTTAAATTAAACCATTGTTTAACTCCTGGCCACAATGTTGCTCAGTATGTTGGACAAAGCGTGTTGTTAAATTAAACCATTGTTTAACTCCTGGCCACAATGTTGCTCAGTATGTTGGACAAAGCGTGTTGTGTAAATTAAACCATTGTTTAACTCCTGGCCACAATGTTGCTCAGTATGTTGGACAAAGCGTGTTGTTAAATTAAACCATTGTTTAACTCCTGGCCACAATGTTGCTCAGTATGTTGGACAAAGCGTGTTGTTTAAATTAAACCATTGTTTAACTCCTGGCCACAATGTTGCTCAGTATGTTGGACAAAGCGTGTTGTTTAAATTAAACCATTGTTTAACTCCTGGCCACAATGTTGCTCAGTATGTTGGACAAAGCGTGTTGTTAAATTAAACCATTGTTTAACTCCTGGCCACAATGTTGCTCAGTATGTTGGACAAAGCGTGTTGTTAAATTAAACCATTGTTTAACTCCTGGCCACAATGTTGCTCAGTGTTGTTGAAATTAAACCATTGTTTAACTCCTGGCCACAATGTTGCTCAGTATGTTGGACAAAGCGTGTTGTTTAAATTAAACCGTTGTTTAATGTTGTTTAAATTAAACCTGGCCACAATGTTGCTCAGTATGTTGGACAAAGCGTGTTGTTTAAATTAAACCATTGTTTAACTCCTGGCCACAATGTTGCTCAGTATGTTGGACAAAGCGTGTTGTTTAAATTAAACCATTGTTTAACTCCTGGCCACAATGTTGCTCAGTATGTTGGACAAAGCGTGTTGTGTAAATTAAACCATTGTTTAACCATTGTTTAACCCTGGCCACAATGTTGCTCAGTATGTTGGACAAAGCGTGTTGTTTAAATTAAACCATTGTTTAACTCCTGGCCACAATGTTGCTCAGTATGTTGGACAAAGCGTGTTGTTTAAATTAAACCATTGTTTAACTCCTGGCCACAATGTTGCTCAGTATGTTGGACAAAGCGTGTTGTTTAAATTAAACCATTTGTTTAACTCCTGGCCACAATGTTGCTCAGTATGTTGGACAAAGCGTGTGTTTAAATTAAACCATTGTTTAACTCCTGGCCACAATGTTGCTCAGTATGTTGGACAAAGCGTGTTGTGTAAATTAAACCATTGTTTAACTCCTGGCCACAATGTTGCTCAGTATGTTGCGTGTTGTTAAATTAAAGCGTTGCTCAGTATGTTGGAAATTAAACCATTGTTTAACTCCTGGCCACAATGTTGCTCAGTATGTTGGACAAAGCGTGTTGTGTAAATTAAACCATTGTTTAACCCCTGGCCACAATGTTGCTCAGTATGTTGGACAAAGCGTGTTGTTTAAATTAAACCCTTGTTTAACTTGGACCGTGGCCACAATGTTGCTCAGTATGTTGGACAAAGCGTGTTGTTTAAATTAAACCATTGTTTAACTCCTGGCCACAATGTTGCTCAGTATGTTGGACAAAGCGTGTTGTTTTTAACTCCTGGCCATGTAAACCGTGTTGTTTAAACCATTGTTTAACTCCTGGCCACAATGTTGCTCAGTATGTTGGACAAAGCGTGTTGTTTAAATTAAACCATTGTTTAACTCCTGGCCACAATGTTGCTCAGTATGTTGGACAAAGCGTGTTGTTTAAATTAAACCATTGTTTAACTCCTGGCCACAATGTTGCTCAGTATGTTGGACAAAGCGTGTTGTTTAAATTAAACCATTGTTTAACTCCTGGCCACAATGTTGCTCAGTATGTTGGACAAAGCGTGTTGTTTAAATTAAACCATTGTTTAACTCCTGGCCACAATGTTGCTCAGTATGTTGGACAAAGCGTGTTGTTTAAATTAAACCATTGTTTAACTCCTGGCCACAATGTTGCTCAGTATGTTGGACAAAGCGTGTTGTTTAAATTAAACCATTGTTTAACTCCTGGCCACAATGTTGCTCAGTATGTTGGACAAAGCGTGTTGTTTAAATTAAACCATTGTTTAACTCCTGGCCACAATGTTGCTCAGTATGTTGGACAAAGCGTGTTGTTTAAATTAAACCATTGTTTAACTCCTGGCCACAATGTTGCTCAGTATGTTGGACAAAGCGTGTTGTTTAAATTAAACCATTGTTTAACTCCTGGCCACAATGTTGCTCAGTATGTTGGACAAAGCGTGTTGTTTAAATTAAACCATTGTTTAACTCCTGGCCACAATGTTGCTCAGTATGTTGGACAAAGCGTGTTGTTTAAATTAAACCATTGTTTAACTCCTGGCCACAATGTTGCTCAGTATGTTGGACAAAGCGTGTTGTTTAAATTAAACCATTGTTTAACTCCTGGCCACAATGTTGCTCAGTATGTTGGACAAAGCGTGTTGTTAAATTAAACCGTTGTTTAACTCCTGGCCACAATGTTGCTCAGTATGTTGGACAAAGCGTGTTGTTTAAATTAAACCATTGTTTAACTCCTGGCCACAATGTTGCTCAGTATGTTGGACAAAGCGTGTTGTTTAAATTAAACCATTGTTTAACTCCTGGCCACAATGTTGCTCAGTATGTTGGACAAAGCGTGTTGTGTAAATTAAACCATTGTTTAACTCCTGGCCACAATGTTGCTCAGTATGTTGGACAAAGCGTGTTGTTTAAATTAAACCATTGTTTAACTCCTGGCCACAATGTTGCTCAGTATGTTGGACAAAGCGTGTTGTTTAAATTAAACCATTGTTTAACTCCTGGCCACAATGTTGCTCAGTATGTTGGACAAAGCGTGTTGTTTAAATTGGCCACAATGTTGCCAGTTGTTTAACTCCTGGCCACAATGTTGCTCAGTATGTTGGACAAAGCGTGTTGTTTAAATTAAACCATTGTTTAACTCCTGGCCACAATGTTGCTCAGTATGTTGGACAAAGCGTGTTGTTAAATTAAACCATTGTTTAACTCCTGGCCACAATGTTGCTCAGTATGTTGGACAAAGCGTGTTGTGTAAATTAAACCAACTCCTGGCCACAATGTTGCTCAGTATGTTGGACAAAGCGTGTTGTTTAAATTAAACCCTTGTTTAACTCCTGGCCACAATGTTGCTCAGTATGTTGGACAAAGCGTGTTGTTTAAATTAAACCATTGTTTAACTCCTGGCCACAATGTTGCTCAGTATGTTGGACAAAGCGTGTTGTTTAAATTAAACCATTGTTTAACAAAGCGTGTTGTTTAAATTAAACCTGGCCACAATGTTGCTCAGTATGTTGGACAAAGCGTGTTGTTTAAATTAAACCATTGTTTAACTCCTGGCCACAATGTTGCTCAGTATGTTGGACAAAGCGTGTTGTTTAAATTAAACCATTGTTTAACTCCTGGCCACAATGTTGCTCAGTATGTTGGACAAAGCGTGTTGTTTTAAACCATTGTTTAACTCCTGGCCACAATGTTGCTCAGTATGTTGGACAAAGCGTGTTGTTTAAATTAAACCGTTGTTTAACTCCTGGCCACAATGTTGCTCAGTATGTTGGACAAAGCGTGTTGTTTAAATTAAACCATTGTTTAACTCCTGGCCACAATGTTGCTCAGTATGTTGGACAAAGCGTGTTGTTTAAATTAAACCATTGTTTAACTCCTGGCCACAATGTTGCTCAGTATGTTGGACAAAGCGTGTTGTTTAAATTAAACCATTGTTTAACTCCTGGCCACAATGTTGCTCAGTATGTTGGACAAAGCGTGTTGTTTAAATTAAACCATTGTTTAACTCCTGGCCACAATGTTGCTCAGTATGTTGGACAAAGCGTGTTGTGTAAATTAAACCATTGTTTAACTCCTGGCCACAATGTTGCTCAGTATGTTGGACAAAGCGTGTTGTTTAAATTAAACCATTGTTTAACTCCTGGCCACAATGTTGCTCAGTATGTTGGACAAAGCGTGTTGTTAAATTAAACCATTGTTTAACTCCTGGCCACAATGTTGCTCAGTATGTTGGACAAAGCGTGTTGTTTAAATTAAACCATTGTTTAACTCCTGGCCACAATGTTGCTCAGTATGTTGGACAAAGCGTGTTGTTTAAATTAAACCATTGTTTAACTCCTGGCCACAATGTTGCTCAGTATGTTGGACAAAGCGTGTTGTTTAAATTAAACCATTGTTTAACTCCTGGCCACAATGTTGCTCAGTATGTTGGACAAAGCGTGTTGTTTAAATTAAACCATTGTTTAACTCCTGGCCACAATGTTGCTCAGTATGTTGGACAAAGCGTGTTGTTTAAATTAAACCATTGTTTAACTCCTGGCCACAATGTTGCTCAGTATGTTGGACAAAGCGTGTTGTTTAAATTAAACCATTGTTTAACTCCTGGCCACAATGTTGCTCAGTATGTTGGACAAAGCGTGTTGTTTAAATTAAACCATTGTTTAACTCCTGGCCACAATGTTGCTCAGTATGTTGGACAAAGCGTGTTGTTTAAATTAAACCGTGTTGTTTAACTCCTGGCCACAATGTTGCTCAGTATGTTGGACAAAGCGTGTTGTTTAAATTAAACCATTGTTTAACTCCTGGCCACAATGTTGCTCAGTATGTTGGACAAAGCGTGTTGTTTAAATTAAACCATTGTTTAACTCCTGGCCACAATGTTGCTCAGTATGTTGGACAAAGCGTGTTGTTTAAATTAAACCATTGTTTAACTCCTGGCCACAATGTTGCTCAGTATGTTGGACAAAGCGTGTTGTTTAAATTAAACCTGGCCACAATTGTTTAACGTGTTGTTTAAACCCTGGCCACAATGTTGCTCAGTATGTTGGACAAAGCGTGTTGTTTAAATTAAACCATTGTTTAACTCCTGGCCACAATGTTGCTCAGTATGTTGGACAAAGCGTGTTGTGTAAATTAAACCATTGTTTAACTCCTGGCCACAATGTTGCTCAGTATGTTGGACAAAGCGTGTTGTTAAATTAAACCATTGTTTAACTCCTGGCCACAATGTTGCTCAGTATGTTGGACAAAGCGTGTTGTTTAAATTAAACCATTGTTTAACTCCTGGCCACAATGTTGCTCAGTATGTTGGACAAAGCGTGTTGTTTAAATTAAACCATTGTTTAACTCCTGGCCACAATGTTGCTCAGTATGTTGGACAAAGCGTGTTGTTTAAATTAAACCATTGTTTAACTCCTGGCCACAATGTTGCTCAGTATGTTGGACAAAGCGTGTTGTTTAAATTAAACCATTGTTTAACTCCTGGCCACAATGTTGCTCAGTATGTTGGACAAAGCGTGTTGTTTAAATTAAACCATTGTTTAACTCCTGGCCACAATGTTGCTCAGTATGTTGGACAAAGCGTGTTGTTTAAATTAAACCATTGTTTAACTCCTGGCCACAATGTTGCTCAGTATGTTGGACAAAGCGTGTTGTTTAAATTAAACCATTGTTTAACTCCTGGCCACAATGTTGCTCAGTATGTTGGACAAAGCGTGTTGTTTAAATTAAACCATTGTTTAACTCCTGGCCACAATGTTGCTCAGTATGTTGGACAAAGCGTGTTGTTTAAATTAAACCATTGTTTAACTCCTGGCCACAATGTTGCTCAGTATGTTGGACAAAGCGTGTTGTTTAAATTAAACCATTGTTTAACTCCTGGCCACAATGTTGCTCAGTATGTTGGACAAAGCGTGTTGTTTAAATTAAACCATTGTTTACAAAGCGTGTTGTTTAAATTAAACCATTGTTTAACTCCTGGCCACAATGTTGCTCAGTATGTTGGACAAAGCGTGTTGTTTAAATTAAACCATTGTTTAACTCCTGGCCACAATGTTGCTCAGTATGTTGGACAAAGCGTGTTGTTTAAATTAAACCATTGTTTAACTCCTGGCCACAATGTTGCTCAGTATGTTGGACAAAGCGTGTTGTTTAAATTAAACCATTGTTTAACTCCTGGCCACAATGTTGCTCAGTATGTTGGACAAAGCGTGTTGTTTAAACCATTGTTTAACCCCATTGTTTAACTCCTGGCCACAATGTTGCTCAGTATGTTGGACAAAGCGTGTTGTTTAAATTAAACCATTGTTTAACTCCTGGCCACAATGTTGCTCAGTATGTTGGACAAAGCGTGTTGTGTAAATTAAACCATTGTTTAACTCCTGGCCACAATGTTGCTCAGTATGTTGGACAAAGCGTGTTGTTTAAATTAAACCATTGTTTAACTCCTGGCCACAATGTTGCTCAGTATGTTGGACAAAGCGTGTTGTTTAAATTAAACCATTGTTTAACTCCTGGCCACAATGTTGCTCAGTATGTTGGACAAAGCGTGTTGTTTAAATTAAACCATTGTTTAACTCCTGGCCACAATGTTGCTCAGTATGTTGGACAAAGCGTGTTGTTTAAATTAAACCATTGTTTAACTCCTGGCCACAATGTTGCTCAGTATGTTGGACAAAGCGTGTTGTTTAAATTAAACCATTGTTTAACTCCTGGCCACAATGTTGCTCAGTATGTTGGACAAAGCGTGTTGTTTAAATTAAACCATTGTTTAACTCCTGGCCACAATGTTGCTCAGTATGTTGGACAAAGCGTGTTGTGTAAATTAAACCATTGTTTAACTCCTGGCCACAATGTTGCTCAGTATGTTGGACAAAGCGTGTTGTATGTTAAAGCGTGTTGTGTAAATTAAACCGTTGTTTATGGCCACAATAAAAGCATTGTTATTAAACCATTGTTTAACTCCTAAACCATTGTTTAACTCCTGGCCACAATGTTGCTCAGTATGTTGGACAAAGCGTGTTGTTTAAATTAAACCATTGTTTAACTCCTGGCCACAATGTTGCTCAGTATGTTGGACAAAGCGTGTTGTTTAAATTAAACCATTGTTTAACTCCTGGCCACAATGTTGCTCAGTATGTTGGACAAAGCGTGTTGTTTAAATTAAACCATTGTTTAACCCCTGGCCACAATGTTGCTCAGTATGTTGGACAAAGCGTGTTGTTTAAATTAAACCATTGTTTAACTCCTGGCCACAATGTTGCTCAGTATGTTGGACAAAGCGTGTTGTGTAAATTAAACCATTGTTTAACTCCTGGCCACAATGTTGCTCAGTATGTTGGACAAAGCGTGCTGCTTAAATTAAACCATTGTTTAACTCCTGGCCACAATGTTGCTCAGTATGTTGGACAAAGCGTGCTGCTTAAATTAAACCCTTGTTTAACTCCTGGCCACAATGTTGCTCAGTATGTTGGACAAAGCGTGTTGTGTAAATTAAACCATTGTTTAACTCCTGGCCACAATATTCCATTGTTGTACATTTACCCCTTTTTGACATTGCCCGACCAGTTGCAGAATCTAAATTTGTATTAATGATGATAATTGTTCCCTGGTTTCATCTTTCCTTTGTGCACAGTATGTCAGGTCAAGAGCGTTAAAGACCCACCAGATCACGTGTCAAAATCACGGGTTTCACGGGTTTCCCTCTTATAGCTGGTAAGAAATATTTTT
>CM065691.1:3218522-3223522 GCA_017654935.2 Phymorhynchus buccinoides | reverse complement strand
AAATCAAGAGAGTGACGTCACGAGCGGGAAAGTCCGATAATGGCTGTTCCGTCTTTTCGACAAAATGCTATGTAATTGAATTAATTAATAGCGACAACGGTTATTCAAAAACATTATAATTAGCTTTAAAAATAATAATTTTAAGTTGCTTAAAATATCAGTAAATATTCGCTGAGAAAGGCAAGACTGGAAGATAAAAAACAAACAAACAACAAACAGAAACAAGTGCAACGCTGAGCGGCTGCAAAGTCCCCTCGCAGCATCGCCGAGCTACTCCGAAATCGGAATGTGTCGGCTGTACACATACATAAAAACGCATCAAAACAGCACGTAACTACATAAAAACGCATCAAAACAGCACGTAACTGAATAGTTTTTTTATATATAGCCTTGGGGTTCGGACCCGTGATTTGAGCGCGAGCGATCATGCGCACACGAGCGCACAGAAAAATTCACGACAACTGTGTTATAGACCATTCATCAAGAAATGTTGTGAAAAAAACTGCATTGAAATACATGCACAACTTCGCGAGATATTAGCGATTATGTGTTTCGGGGTTTGAACCCCGTAACTGGCGCGACCTTGACCTTAATGTAAAACTAAATACATCAGTGGATAGCTTGTATCTTGGCAAACTAGTATACTAAATTTGATGATGATAGACTGAATAGTGTTTTTTAGAAAAACGGACGAATAGCCGGACGGAGGCACGCCGGACGCCGCCGGACGGACCAGACAGAAACAATAGTTCCCCGAGAAATGAGGGGGGTGGGGGATTAAATCTACATGATTGCCAAACTGGCTAATAGTGCTGCAGCCTTAGAGACCTTCACTAAAGGACCAGCCACACGCCCACTGAAATCGCACCACTGTACGATACGATTCGATCACGTGTTCTCCAAGAACAAATGTGATCCGCGCGCTTCGAGATCACGTGATCGAATCGTATCGTAAAATCGCACACGATGTTAGCTGACGTGTGGCTGGCCCTTAAGTGAAGCTGTCCTAAAGTAGTGAGCGCTTTCTGGTCGCACCACGGGACATTCTTCTACCGGATTGCATCATCAACCTTGATGCTGGATAGGAGGCAAAAATATATTTTTGTCTTTGCGCGAGCGAGACAGAGAGAGAAAGAGAGAGTGGGTTTGGCGTCGCTAAGAATCTTTTTTTTTTAATAAAACGCCGCTTGGTACCAAGAGCTAATGATACCTTCACCTAGCTGACGCCCCCCCCCCAAACCCAAAAAAAAAACCTCGAAACTCACACACACACACACACACACACCACACACACACACACACACAGAGACACAGACACAGACACACAGACACAGACACACACACACACCACACACACACACACACACACACAACACACACACACACACAGACAGACAGACAGACACACACACACACACACACACACACACACACACACACACACACACAGAGACACACACACAGACACACAGACACAGACACACACACACACACACACACACATCAACACACACACACACACACAGATAGACACACACACACACACAGACACAGACACACACACACACACACACACACACACACACACACACACACACACACAACACACAGACAGACACACACACACAAACACACACACACACACACACACACACCACACACACACCACACAACACACACACACACACACACACAACACACACACACACAGACACACACACATTGACACACACACACCACACAGACACACATACACACACACACACACACACACACACACCACACACACACAATACACAACACACACACACAGACACACATACACACACACACACACACACACACACACACACACCACACACAACACACACACACACACACACACACGCACACAGACACACACACAACAGACAGAACACAAGCACACACACACACACACACACACACACCACACACACACACACACACACACACACACACACACCACACACACACACCAACACACACACACACACGGTAACCATACCAACCTGTAGTAGAGCAGTCACGTCACCTCCGAGAAGTAATATTCGGACACGGATGATAGCCTTACGTGGGAAACTTGATAACAAAAGAGTAAAATAGAAGTTTCTCCGTACATATTTGATATACACGATTTTCCTTGTTCCATGCCTTTGAGATAGTTTTTAGGATGTATTCGTTTAAAGACCCACCATCGTACCCACGACACGTTCTGGGTTTCGCCGGACGGACAGACAGAAACAAGAGTCTCGGTGCCCCCAAATTCAAACCGAAACATCATTTTAAAGAGCAGCCCTAATATGACATTTTACATAAATTCGTGGGTGAATGCCAGAACTGTCTATCAGTGTTCTTTATTCCTTTTGAGATAGACCGTTCTGGCAGGCACCCCTCGTAATATGTATGTGGGTCACAGCTACCCCCCAAAAACAAGGGACTTAATCGTGGTGGGTCAGTGTATCTTTAAGAAACAGGCATTCTTAATACTGACACGACGTTACACTACGCTACTACTACCGTCCGCGCGCAGTTCAGCCTGTGTGACCTTTGCTGCTTCGCCACACTTACTTGTGAAGAGAGAGAGAGAGAGAGAGAGAGAGAGAGAGAGAGAGAGAGAGAGAGAGAGAGAGAGAGAGAGCAAACAAGAAACCAGTCCACTGTCACACACACTCACACACACACACACACACACACACACAGAGGGGGAAGGAAGAGAGATGTGTACCGGTACATTCGCACACTTTTTCTCTTGTACCAGTGTGCGTGTGTGTGTCCCCTTTTCTGGGCGACACGACAGTTCTGTTGTTTTAGTTCGTACTTCGTGTGGAAAAAGAAGAGAGAGAGAGAGAGAGAGAGAGAGAGAGAGAAGGATGAAACACAAGTATGCATTGTCTAAAGAAAGGCTCATCTTGGTGTTGCATTACCTGAATGTGGCGCGTGCAATTAAAGGATCTTGCCTTGTGAAATTGACACTTGTAAAAGGAACTTTTGTTTTCGTTGTGTTTCAGTGCATCTAGGCCTACAGCCTACAGGTGTTTTCGTAGTCTATGTCGTGTGTAGGTGGGTGGGTGGGTGTGTTTATATTCCCATGTGGATTTGTTGCGCTAAAACTGTGAACATTTACAGGAGTAATACACACATTGTGGTGAATGGGTTATAACAATTGAGATGATTTTCGGTTAGTTTGGAGGTAAGGCTGAAAAAGTATTGTGTTTTTGTTTTTGTAGTGTGTGTGTGTGTGTGTGTGTGTGTGTGTGTGTGTGTGTGTGTGTGTGTGTGTGTATGTGCGTGTGTGTGTGTGTGTGTGTATGTGCGTGTGTGTGCGTGTGTGTGTGTGTGTGTGTGTGTGCGTGCGTGTGCGTGCGCACGTGTATGTGCGTGAGCGCGCGAGCGCGTATGTGTGTATGTATGTGCGCATGTGGGTAAGACACTGACACGGCCACTGGTTTATTGTCATTACCCGGGGGTCTTTTGACAAGGGGGGAGGGGCAATAGCATATTATATCATTTGTGTTCGTTCAAATCAACGACAAATCAAATATAACAACATTGAACATCAAGAAAATAACAAAACGCCCGTCCACTCCTTGTACCACGGGCTTCAAAAACAAAGTACAAAAGCGAATGAAATTTCAGAATAAAAAATCAAAAAAGTGGCAAAAAATTAAAAGTTAAGTCTCTCTCGACAATCGACTAATTACTAAACAAAATACTGCATTCATTTATCAATGCAAATAGTTATGTAAGAAAAGGACATTTCAGTTTGTCTACTCGTTACAAGTGTCTTAATTTTAGTGCTTCTGAAATGAATTTTGAAATTGATTTTATTGTATTTTCATTTTCAGATACATGTAGCAAATGTGGGTAAGAGAGAGAGAGAGAGAGGATAGGGGGGGTGATACAAAGGTTGTACAAATGTAAGTGGAAATAGCCATAGGTTCCTAAGCTTTATTTATGACTACAGATAAGGGTGCGTGTACCTGAATTTGACAAAAACAAACTTATTATTTTTAACAATAATAAAATACAAGTGCAACGCTGAGCGGCTGCAAAGTCCCCTCGCAGCATCGCCGAGCTACTCCGAAATCGGAATGTGTCGGCTGTACACATACATAAAAACGCATCAAAACAGCACGTAGCTACATAAAAACGCATCAAAACAGCACGTAACTGAATAGTTTTTTTATATATAGCCTTGGGGTTCGGACCCGTGATTTGAGCGCGCGCGATTATGCGCACACGAGCGCACAGCAAAATTGATGACAACTGTGTTATAGACCATTCATGACTTATTCACAATATCAGATTTTGACAAAACAAGGAACAGTACCGACAAAATATTTATTCAACACTGCAGGACTAATAATAGAAAATTTTATTTTACTAACAGAGTTGCACCTGTATGGAATAAATTACCACCTAACATGAAAAGAGCACAGAATACTAACATTTTTAAAAACCTTCTCGACGAATGGAATGACTATAAGGCAGTTATGTATGATTACGATGAATAATATTAATAAAAACTGAGTGTGCGACAGACCGAGACAAATAACTAAATAAAATAAAAGATGGGACAGGAAAGCCTTACGGCTATGTTTTGAGTCCCTAAATCCTAATCCTAATCCTAATCCTAAATGTTGTGAACAAAATTGCATTGAAATACATGCAAAACTTCGCGAGATATTAGCGATTATGTGTTTTGGGGTTTGAACCCGTAAGTGGCGCGACCTTGACCTTAATGTAAAACTAAATACATCAGTGGATAGCTTGCATCTTGGCAAACTAGTATTCCAACTTTGATGATGATAGACTTAATAGTTTTTGAGTAAAACGAACGAATAGCCGGACGGACGGACGGACGGACGGAGGCACGCCGGACGCCGGACAGACCAGACCAAAAACAATAGTTCCCCAAACCTTCGGCTCGGGGACTAATAATTGTTCATGAGGTATAATGAGGAAATGAGATAGAAACA
>CM065691.1:3208522-3213522 GCA_017654935.2 Phymorhynchus buccinoides | reverse complement strand
ACATGCATCTGTTTTTATTGATCGAGAGAGACAGACGGAATTAAAGAGACAGATGAGACAGAGAGGCACAGACAGATAAACGGATATAGTTATAAACAAAATAATTATCTCTAACCCTGTTTCTCTTTGTTCTCTCTCTCTCTCTCTCTCTCTCTCTCTCTCTCTCTCTCTCTCTCTCTCTCTCTCTCTCTCTCTCTCACACACACACACACACACGCACACACACACGCACACACACACGCACACACACACACACACGCACACACACACACGCACACGCACACGCACACACGCGCACACGCACGCACACACACACACACACACACACACACACACACACACACACACACACACACACACACACACACACTCACCACATAATTATACAGAAGGAAAGGGAGAGAGAGTGAGAGACAGAGACAAACAGAGAGACAGAGGGAGATACAATACAAAGAAAGGTGACACAGTGAGAGATAGAAAGGAGACAAACAGACAGACAGATAGACAGATAGACAAGGGAATGCTCTAGTTTTCTTGTCTGACTGTCTTACCCGTGTCAGTGTGTCAGTAATTACAGAGTGGCTCTGTGACAGACCATGGTGAGAATGTAACAATGTAACACGACCATAGTGCTGAGAGAGAGAGGAGGAGAGAGGAGAGAGAGACAGAGAGAGAGAGAGAGAGAGAGAAGAGAGGAGAGAGAGAGAGAGAAGAGAGAGAGGGGGGGGGGGAGAGAGAGAGAGAGAGAGAGAAAGAGAGAGCGGGAGGAGAGAGAGAGAGAGAGAGAGGGCGAGAGAGAGAGAGGGGGGGGGGAGAGAGAGAGAAGAGAGAGAGAGGAGAGCGAGGTGAGAGAGAGGAAGAGTCTGTGGTGAGAGAGAGATGTGTGAGAGAGGTGAGAGAGAGAGAGAGAGAGAGAGAGAGAGAGAGATGAGAGGAGAGAGAGAGAGAGAGAGAGAGAGAGAGAGGACTGAGAGAGAGAGAGAGGAAGAGAGAGAGAGAGAGAGAGAACTCGAACTCGAACTCGAACTCGAACTCGAAAATTTTAATGAATAGGCCTCACTGCCCGTATCATGTGGGAGGGTGGGGAGGGGGATTACATAAGGCATAATAACATTATTATCAAAACATTCCATAATTGGAAATGCAAACACAAACAACCAAGGAAATAATGAATAGACAAACAAACCAACACACCAAATACATGGATGACTAAACACAGAAATAAGTAAATAATTAGTTAAACAATTAAATAAATAGAATACCCACCATCTTATTCAACAGTTAAACAAACAATCAATCATTATTTGTGAAATAATAATAGAAAATAATACTCAGCAATCAATCAGCTACTATTTATCAACATAAACAAATCAAACTATAATCTGAGGAATAATCTATCTTAAAAAATAAATACACGGATCAACCTAACCAGCCACAGTTGACGATTTAAACATGAACCAATCTACTAGTCATGTGATAGATAATCAAACTATCAATAAATAAATCGGTTAATATTATCAATTAACATATAAATCAGACTAATAAACAATCATGCAAAGGTTATACAAAAACTCGTCTATCTGCACAAGTAGATTAGATATATCATATCATGCAGACCGTAATAATGTTGCATAAAATGTTTTATGCAAGGGAGGACGGGGAAATGGAAAAATACGCATCACACTCACAAATTCCAAAGCCCACATACTAGCACACCAAGGCACTATGCAAAACTAAACAGCCGATTATACGCAAAACCTGGCACCACCATGTAAAAAATATATGACAGGATAATCAGGGAGCATGTACACAATCTAGCTTAAGAACAGCAAATAACGGATACTAATAGATTTCATTTTCAAGTGATGGAAAATAGACCGGCAGAATCATAAATAGTCTCTAATATGTTTGAAAATCTATGAGGTTTTCACCATGTTAACACGCATTTCTTACAACAAACGCTTTAGAAATGAATAAAGCCAATTTTTTACACATTCTAGAATCAGAAAGCAGTAAGGTTAGTCTGAAAGCATTGGGATGAGTATAATATTTTTGTGGAATAAACGCTTCACGTAGGTTACTATATCGAGGGCATACTAATATAAAGTGCAGTTCTGATTCGGGTACAGTAGGGCAAAATGGACAGTCAATGTTGGGTTGTGTCTTTGAGTAACGAAATCTATGACATTTTAATTGAGAAACGCCAAGTCTCATTCTCGTCAAGTGTTTACGTACCATTGGATTCTTAATAATACACATGTAACTGGGAATACCTTGTAACAATCTGAAAGAAGAATATAGCTGATATCTATCTTTTGTAGTAATAACTGCGTCATGATTTTGTAGGTAGCTATCAATCAATCTTTGCTTAAAGAGTGACATAAAAGATTTAACGTGTTCCACCCCTTGATTTTCCCATACGTAACCAAAGCCCTGCCTATATAATGTGTAACAAATATTACTTACCCAGTTATTTTTACCAAGACAGTGACGACTGTGGAGCATGACGTAAGCTTTTTTAGGAAGGCGGCTCTCTTCCATTCTTGTCAGTTTTAACCAGTATCTCACAGAGTTAGTAAATGTTTGAACATACAGCGGGTATCTACCTGATTCGTTATATACAAGTGCAGTAGGAGTTTTAATACTTACATTTAGCAATCTTTTGATGGCATACAGATGTACTCTCTCAATGACAGTGTGGTCTGCAGTCAGACCCCACACCTCCAAGCCATAAGTTAGCATTGGTTGGACTTGTACATCGAAGATTTTAAAGAAAAGTTTGGGTGAATTATCACCAAGAGACCACAGAAATTTAAGAATACTAAATACACATTTCTTAGCTTTCAGGGCCATTTGTTCTAAAGAATAAGAAAAAGTTAATCCAGTGGAAAAAATTAATCCAAGATATTTGTACTGGTTCATTATTTCTAGCTTAACCCCACCATAAAACCATTTTCCCCTTGAAGCAATATGACCTCCCTTTCTAAATATAATGATTTTTGATTTATCATGATTGACAGTAAGGTTAAGTCTATTAGCAGTGTTATATAATATATCCAGCTGACGCTGAAGACCTATGATAGTTGTTGAAAGCAGAACAACATCGTCAGCGAATAACATTATAAGGATTTGAATGGTCTCAGGGGATAGGGTTACTCCATGTTTGCCGGACTGAAGGATATCATTGGCGAGCTCATTAATAAATAATGCAAATAGTATGGGGCTACAATTGTCCCCTTGTTTCAATCCTCGAGGGCACATAAAAGCTTCTGTAACATCATTGTTAGATCGAACCCTAGCTTTAACTACTTCATATATACTTTTAATAGCTTTGTACATTTTTCCTTGAATTGCATTTTTGCGTAGTATTAGCCAAAGATTATTTCTATCAATTAAATCGAATGCTTTTTTGAAGTCTATAAATGCAGTATAAAGTTTTTGGTTTGATGAAAACTGTTTTTGAATAAGAGCTAACAAAGTGTATATGTGGTCTATTGTACTATAATTATTTCTAAATCCGGCTTGAGATTCATTGAGCAAATTGTTGTTTTCAACCCAATTGGTTAGTCGCTTGTTCAATATGCATGTGTATAATTTGCTGTTAACATTTAATAATGAGATGCCCCGGTAATTATCGGGGCAATTAACATCACCTTTCTTGTGCAGTGGGTGTATGATTGATTCTGACCAACTTAGTGGGAATGTACCTGAAGTAAAGAGGTTATTGAAAAGTTTTGTTAAGAAGGAGACAACTAAGGGTGATGAATACTTATACAATTCCCCGACGAATCCATCCGGTCCAGCTGCTTTTCTGTTCTTTAGAGCTCTAATGGCATCCCTCACTTCATCTTCGGATATTTCAACGTCTAACAAAGAACAGTCTATATCATCAACATTTAAATATTCACTGTTAAACATTTCATTTGAAGAATTACATTCAGCTTGCAAAACATCATTTTCAACAAAATCGGCATTAAACACCTTTTGGAAATGGTCAAACCATCCTTCATTTGAAATTGAGCAATCTGTAGGTCTATTATTCATCCTCTTTTTAATAGTGCCCCAAAACTTTTTGGGATCATTTACATTAAATTCAAGAGTTTCTAGAACAATCCTTTTGTCTTCAGTTTGCTTTCTTTTCAATAACTGTTTATATTCTCTACGTTTATCGTTGTACGAGCATCTCAGCTGATCTAATTCTTTAACGTTTGTACATTTCCTAACTTCTTTAAGAGATTGCATTGTGACCGCTTTATGTTCCCTGCATTCAATATCAAACCATACATTATGCAAGAGAGAGAGAGAGAGAGAGAAGAGAGAGAGAGAGAGAGAGAGAGAGAGAGAGAGAGAGAGAGAGAGGGAGAGAGAGGGAGAGAGAGAGTGGACAGACAGAAAGATACAGACAGACAGAGAGTCTGTGTTCGCGCGTGTGGCGTTTGATGTGAGTGTATGTGCGTGTGTGTGTGTGTGTGCGTGTGTGTGCGTATGCTGCACACGCGCATGTGCGCGCGCGCGCCACCCGTGTGCGCTCGCGCGAATCACTGCGCTCGTGTGTGTGTTCGTCTCTGACTCCACTTCCTCCTCTCAAAGCCTCATCTCTCTCTCTCTCTCTCTCTCTCTCTCTCTCTCTCTCTCTCCGTCTCTCTCTCTCTCTCTCTCTCTCTCTCTCTCTCTTTCACTCTCTCTCTCTCTCTCTCTCTCTCTCTCTCTCTCTCTCTCTCTCTCTCTCTCTCTCTCTCTCTCTCTCTCTCTCTCTCTCTCTCTCTCTCTCTCTGTACTGCTGATTTAGTTTACAAAACATAATGGCCTGATTTGTTTGTTGTGATGTTAGTAGAGACCTAGATGGTTATTCTGTGATCAGTATGGGTCACCCATGTCTCTAATGCACGTCAATGGGTCTCTGGAAGGCAGGTTGTAATGCACTCCTCTCTCTTTCTCTGTCTCTCTCTGTCCCCTTGCCATGAAGATTGTATTGTCAATGGGAATTAAAACAGTGTCAA
>CM065691.1:3191022-3193522 GCA_017654935.2 Phymorhynchus buccinoides | reverse complement strand
CTTGCTGAACACAAAGGCTGCCTTTCAAGGGGGTAGTTTTCGTCTTTGTTTTCAAAAAGCGCTTCTGGTCATCCGACGCGGAATTACTCTTATGGCTGCCTTTGGTCAAATACAAGAAGGCAAAATCTAGTTTTCCTCGTGCGTGCGAGAGAGATATTGAACTTGAACGTATTTTATTGTAATTAGGATAACCGAGTAAGCATACAATTGCTTTTTTTCATCAGGTCCTCAGGAAAAAAATGGAAGTAAGCAAATGCTTCAATAAACTAAGAAACAAATGCGAATTGGTTCACAAATAAGAGAGAGAGAGAGAGAGAGAGAGAGAGAGAGAGAGAGAGAGAGAGAGAGAGAGAGAGAGAGAGAGAGAGAGAGAGAGAGAGAGAGAGAGAGAGAGAGAGAGAGAGAGAGAGGGAAGTTCTCGTTGCTAGGAAACTATATTTTCAGATGAAATGCCACTTTGGTGTCAATAGTCAAGGACTGTAAGTTCACCCGAACAGCTCAGTGCTTTTAGTTATTGTCGCTTCTTATATTCTATTTCACTTCAGTCAACGCGGACCGTGTTCTGATTATTACCCGGCCAGAGGCCGAGGTATTACGATCGGTTTGTGTGTGTGTGTGTGTGTGTGTGTGTGTGTGTGTGTGTGTGTGTGTGTGTGTGTGTGTGTGTGTGTGTGTCTCTCTGTCT
The DNA here is from genome assembly GCA_017654935.2 of Phymorhynchus buccinoides. NCBI lineage: Eukaryota > Metazoa > Mollusca > Gastropoda > Neogastropoda > Raphitomidae > Phymorhynchus > Phymorhynchus buccinoides. The sequence goes on along the minus strand of CM065691.1, from coordinate 3,192,837 downwards.
GTGTATCGATTATCTTAAAAACTACTGTTTGGATTTTGATTAAAATTGACAGAGGGGTAGACAGCTTGAAAAGGAAGCTTCCTTTCGTTAATCAACACCGTGCTGACCTTGACCTTGAGGTTTGACCTTGAAAACCGAAATGTCCTTCTTTGGGCTATGTAATTTCCCCCAGCTTTATTTCGTGAACTAGTGAACAGAATCGCTTCAAATTGTGTGTGGTGGTGTACCATGGTGCAAGGAAGTTTGTATGAAAGTTCAGCTGTATCTCGTGAACTACTGAACAGAATCGCTTCAACTTTTGAGCTATGTATTTTATGCGTTCTGTAAGGGTGGAAAGTGGTGTGTTTATTGGGGGGTGGGGGTGGGGGGAGAGGACATCACTCGGTGCAAGGAAGTTTGTATAAAAGTTCAGCTGTATCTCGTGAACTACTGAACAGAATCGCTTCAAATTTTGGGCTATGTATTTTATGCGTTCTGTAAGGGTGGAAAGTGGTGTGTTTATTGGGGGGGGGGGGGGGGGCAGGACATAACTCTGGCCGGGTTTGCATTGTCACAATGCGTTGCTGCCGCTCGGCGATGCCCTTGTTGACATTGCATTGGAGTAGTTGTATACCTCTTCTCCTGTCGCTTCGCACACTGCTCTCTCTGTCAGTCTATGGTTCTGTCTTTTCAGTCTATGGTTCTGTCTTTCAGTCTATGGTTCTGTCTTTTCAGTCTATGGTTCTGTCTTTCAGTCTATGGTTCTGTCTGTCAGTCTATGGTTCTGTCTTTCAGTCTATGGTTCTCTCTGTCAGTCTATGGTTCTGTCTTTCAGTGATATTCTGTGCTTTCAGTGATAGATCGTGGGTTGAATGGAAAGTAAGACTTGACACAGAGAAATGGGATACCAGGGGTTTGGTTTTGCTTTCTCTGTGCATTGTCTACACCTTCATTGAAAGCTGTTTCATTTGAGTTTCGCATTTCATAAATACGGAGATTTGTTGTTTTTTTAGCTCGTTGTTTCTTTGTTCGGTTGTTATGTGGCGTCTGTTTGTTTGTTCGGTTGTTATGTGGCGTCTGTTTGTTTGTTCGGTTGTTATGTGGCGTCTGTTTGTTTGTTCGGTTGTTATGTGGCGTCTGTTTGTTTGTTCGGTTGTTATATGGCGTCTGTTTCTTTGTTCGGTTGTTATGTGGCGTCTGTTTGTTTGTTCGGTTGTTATATGGCGTCTGTTTGTTTGTTCGGTTGTTATGTGGCGTCTGTTTCTTTGTTCGGTTGTTATATGGCGTCTGTTTGTTTGTTCGGTTGTTATGTGGCGTCTGTTTCTTTGTTCGGTTGTTATATGGCGTCTGTTTGTTTGTTCGGTTGTTATATGGCGTCTGTTTGTTTGTTCGGTTGTTATATGGCGTCTGTTTGTTTGTTCGGTTGTTATATGGCGTCTGTTTGTTTGTTCGGTTGTTATGTGGCGTCTGTTTCTTTGTTCGGTTGTTATATGGCGTCTGTTTGTTTGTTCGGTTGTTATATGGCGTCTGTTTGTTTGTTCGGTTGTTATGTGGCGTCTGTTTGTTTGTTCGGTTGTTATGTGGCGTCTGTTTGTTTGTTCGGTTGTTATATGGCGTCTGTTTCTTTGTTCGGTTGTTATGTGGCGTCTGTTTCTTTGTTCGGTTGTTATGTGGCGTCTGTTTCTTTGTTCGGTTGTTATATGGCGTCTGTTTGTTTGTTCGGTTTTTATGTGGCGTCTGTTTGTTTGTTCGGTTGTTATATGGCGTCTGTTTGTTTGTTCGGTTGTTATATGGCGTCTGTTTGTTTGTTCGGTTGTTATGTGGCGTCTGTTTCTT
>CM065691.1:3173522-3186022 GCA_017654935.2 Phymorhynchus buccinoides | reverse complement strand
CGTATTCCTTTCACATTAACTATCTCTCTCCCCTTTCCAGTCTCTATGTCTATGTCTCTGTCTCTCTCTCTCTGTCTCTCTCTCTCTGTCTCTCTGTCTCTCTGTCTCTCTCTCTCTCTCTCTCTCGCTCTCTCTCTCTGACCCTCTCTTTCTCTCTGTCTCTACCCCTCTCTCTCTCTCTCTCTCTCTCTCTCTCTCTCTCTCTCTCTCTCTCTCTCTGTCTCTCTCTCTCTCTCTCTCTCTCTCTCTCTCTCTCTCTCTCTCTCTCTCTCTCTCTCTCTCTCTCTCTCGCTCTCTCTCTGTCTCTATATCTATGCCGTTGAGTTAATCAAGGGACATATACACTGCATACGATTCGATTCACTACGATCCAATTATGCCATATTTGAGGCATGATTGACGTGAAATTCTACTGTCTAAATAAATCTGATGAAATCTACCAGTTATGTTCATTATATTTGTAGTCTCCCGTACACGAATCTGATAAAATATCTCATTTTTGTATCGGACATTTCATTTGATTCGTGTACTGCGGTCTACATGAGAATAGTGAACGAAAATGATAGTTATTTTTAGCGGAGGTATTTCACGTGAATCCTGACTCACAGACATCGTCACAATCGTATCGTATTGGGTCAAATCGTATGCATTGTGGCGCCGGCTTTAGTCTTGGCAAATGGGTAAAAAACTGTGTTTGCATGTTTACCCTTACACCCATTAAAGGGCCACCCTGACGGATGAGTTTTTTGCAAGAAACACGTCGAGATCAGCAGGAAAACACCCTTTACACTAGTTTACAGAGATCGCGACACTCACTTTGCTCTGGTTTCCTAGACATCAAACCGTCAAATCGGCGATTCCTCCTTGGCGGAGGTGCTGGAAGTCAGATTATTTCAATGAAAGAGATTTATAATGGCTGCCTGAGTCGCTTAGACCAAATCACAAAATGTCCACAAAAGGGCTTACAAGCCTTGTTATCTACAGTTTACCAAAAGGAGTCTCGCTCAAAAGGAAATAGCTCAATGTTTTGCTTACTGCACTGCAAAGTAGAAAACGCTTCAACTACTCGAGTGGCCTCCACCCACCCCGTCCAAAATGGCTTATCTCTCCGGCAACTCCGCCAAGGAGGAATCGCCGTTTTGACGGCTTGGTTTCTAGAAACCAGAGCAAAGTGAGTGTTCCGATCCCTGAAAAGGCTGTCTTTCTGGTGATCTCGAAGTGTTTCTTGCAAAAACTCATCCGTCAGGGTGCCCCTTTAAAGATTGGCTGTAAGAAGTTAAAAGTGCAATCATAAACCATGAGCTATATAATCAGGCTGTATCAGATAGTCATAATTAATAGAGCGTGGTGTGGAGCTGATTGTAGTTTCCAAGCCATTGAGCCGAGAAGTATGCATGCAGTCCATCAAAGCTTGGGCGTATGTTTGTCTAGGTCTAAACATCTGAATGCGTCATGAAGTGGAAAGTGTTGCATTCAAACGAATGCCAATGGACGAGCGAAACCGAGAGAGAGAGAGACAGAGAGAGCGAGAGAGAGATAGACAGAGACAGAGAGAGACTTAGAGAGACAAAGAGAGATATTGAGGTGGTGGAAGGGGTGTTGGTTTGCTCTTCTCTGTTATTGGGGTCCTGTGCACACACTGCCTACTGTTTTTCACCAAACAGTTTATTTGTTGATGCTGGTTTTGTTTATCTGACTGTATATCTGTCCATCTCTTTGTCTGTATGTGCGTCTCTCTCTCTCCCCTCTGTCTCTCTCTCTCCCCTCTGTCTCTCTCCCTCCCCTCTGTCTCTCTCCCCTCTGTCTCTCTCTCTCTCCCCTCTGTCTCTCTCTCTCCCCTCTGTCTCTCTCCCTCCCCTCTGTCTCTCTCTCTCCCCTCTGTCTCTCTCCCTCCCCTCTGTCTCTCTCTCTCCCCTCTGTCCCTCTCTCTCTCTCTCTCTCTCTCTCTCTCTCTCTCTCTCTCTCTCTCTCTCTCTCTCTCTCTCTCTCTCTCTCTCTCTCCCTCTTAGTGGAACAAATGTCATGTACGCAGGGCTCCCAATCGTCCCGTAAAACAAGGGGTCCCAGGGACTCCTTCACTTACAGTAAATAGAGGGTCATAGAGGCGGGATAGATGGTCCCAGTGGCATAGCGAATGCTAAAAAGCATTTGTCTAGTGCATCCCTGGGACCCCCTGCACATTTGTGTAGAGGGTCCTTTAGAATTGTAATGCTTCATAGACACCCAAATGGGGGTCCCTGGGAGTCCTGTGTACGCTTATAATTTCAATCTCCTGGGAAAAAAAGAGTTCTCCTTGGCTTCGTGTCCCTCTCCCTTCTGTTCCCTGGAGTCTACAGATCTGCGTATCACATGTAGGCGTGTTACCCCATAATACCAGATCAAATTACAGATAATTTAACAGAGGGAGGGAAGACACACGTACTGGTCTGCATACATTTTCCATCACATTTTATTTTGTACAAATGGAGAGGCACGTAGCATTAGAGTTAACAGTTTGTTCCTACGGAGCCGCCATTATGGGTTGCGCCTAAAGGGTCAGCCACACACACACGAATCGTATCTGAATGCGATGCGATTGTCAGTCCTTAATCACGCGAAATTCATGTATTGGGTCTACTTGAGCATGCTGAGCGAAAATAGCAGAATTAGTTTTAGACGTAAAGTATGTCACGTGCTTCATAACTCACATCGTCAAAATCGCATCGCATTCAGATACGATCCGTATGTGTGTGACTGGCCCTTAAGTGTGTGTGTGTGTGTGGGTGTGTGTGTGTATGTGTGTGTATATATATATGTGTGTGTGTGTGTGTGTGTGTGTGTGTGTGTGTGTGTGTGTGTGTGTGTGTGTGTGTGTGTGTGTGTGTGTATGTGTGTGTGTGTGTGTGTGTGTGTGTGTGTGTGTGTGTGTGTGTGTGTGTGTGTGTGTGTGTGTGTGTGTTTGTGTGTGCGTGTGCGCGCGCGCGTGTGTGTAGTTTTGTACCCCCCCCCCCTACCTTTTCTATTCCTTCAACAGTCAGTGCTTACTAGACTCACTGAAAAATACATTACACAAAACTATTGGGAGGGTGATTTGAATTGCTTTCTTCCATGATCCCATTCTACTGATTTATTGATTGATTTATTAAGACAATTTTTATAGCGCCTAATCTGTAAGCTCTAAGTGCTTTACAGAAGTCACTAAAATGAATAGTAAACACAATGAACAAAAAGTATACATTAAACATTGACCAACACCCCCCTTCCCTGATCCCTCAGTCAATTTCTCAATCACGCCCAAATAATGAATGACATAATCTACAGTACACTTTCGCAACCAACTTGAAACACTCACACTGATGATCAAGACAGCTTCTGAACTACTTCATTGCGTCTCAGTTGTGCATCATAGTTCACACGTTTTCTGTTGCCTCTTTCACGTTGCATGCTATTTCTTTATTTACTTGTTCATTTGCGAACCCAACTCCCTTCCCCCCTTCCCTCTCTCCGATTTGTTTTGATGCTTCACGTGCACTGTCGGAAATTCCTCATACCCTATGAACCTTATATTCACCATTCCTGATTTTTTTCACCCCGCCCCCCCCCCCCCCCCCTACTACCCTCTTTTAGTCTATCTAGTTATTGACCTTTGTATGAACGTTTCCCTAAACTGTTTTCAAATCACCAAAACACCTACAATAATGGCTGCTGAATGGGGTCGACAACTGTTCAGCAAACAGTCCTGTCACGCGACACTTGACTGAAACAGGGAAAACTGTTGTTTGATAAAAGGTGGTAATAAACGAGGAGGAAGGGAGGGGGGTATTAATGTTAGAAGAGCACAACGGCGAACCGTCTCTGTAACCTACGCCAAAAGGCTGGTTTTGTTTTATGTTTACGCACAACGCATACACACATACATTCACCCACCAACGTGATGTATTTTTGCTATGTTAAAGTGTGTCATCTTTATTATTCAGTGGCAATTATTTTTGTCCAACTTAAACACAACATTATTTCTTCGGGGTAAATTGAGGTCTCCAGATACGCAACTGTTTTTAGAGACAGAGAGAGTTAGAGATAGAACCACGCAAAGAGTGAGAGAGACACTCAGAGACATATAGACAAACATTAAGGCAGACAGACAAATGCGCATACAGACAGGCAGGTCGTCAGCAAGCAAGCGTACGGACATAATACACTAATGCACCCCAAACACAAGGCAAACACAAAGGGTAAGGGGGAAGTCCACACAAAAGCCAACAGAGCAACATAGAATGTTGTTTGTGACGGAGAAGACTCCAACAAACAGAAATAAGAAGGTAAAAGCAAACCTAAAGCTGTGTCAGCGTTCGTCATTCCAAATGTCACCAACACAAAAGCAGTAGCAATTGTAAGGTAGGCTAACACTATCTCAATAGGACATCAATAGGACAGAATTGTTATAAGACTAACGCACGAGATAACCCCCATATATCACCCTGCGACAAACAGAATTACTGGGGTTACCAGAGTGACAACTCCGTCCTCTAGTCACCTGAACTGACGTCATTTCCTGTCATGTGGTGGGTATCTTGGTCTGAGCGAAATGGAAATTGCTACAACTAAAAATGTGCTATAGTTTGTTAACTGGGATGGTGAAGTGGAAGGGGCGGGGGGGGGGGGGGAGCAACAGAGGAATGTAAGCAGTTCTCTTTCATGTTGGGAACTGTTGTGCAAAATGTTAAAACCTGATTTTAATTTAAAACCACCATTCAAACCGGGAAAAAAATAATTCAATGTTGCAAACATGGCAAATATGTAACTTGTCTGTGCACTAGGCGTATCTTACATTTACCCTGTGCTCAAATACACTGCTCAAAGGAATGGAATATAATCGTTCCTGTTCTCATCCACCCTTTTCAAAGCTAACATTTCCCATTTCCATCAATCTAGATGTCCTTAAACGAACGTTCTATTTCCATGATTCCTTGCCGAATGAATTCTTTGTGATACATGGATACTTCCTTAATGTTGCATGACAAGATAATATCATAATGGGAAGATGAGACATGCGCAAATCGTGAGAAAGAACAACATGGCAAAATGTCTGTGTATCATGTTCTTGTTTTGTGTTGTATCCTCCACGCCCCAATAGAGGTTGAAGGATGAAACACATCTTGAATCGTGCGTGTGTGTGTGTGTGTGTGTGTGTGTGTGTGTGTGTGTGTGTGTGTGTGTGTGTGCGTGCGCGCGTGTGCGCGTGTGTGTGTGTGTGTGTGTGTGTGTGTGTGCGTGTGCGTGCGTGCGTGTGTGTGTGTGTGTGTGTGTGTGTGTGTGTGTGTGTGCGTGTGCGTGCGCGCGTGTGCGTGTGCGTGTGTGTGTGTGTGCGTGTGCGTGTGCGTGTGCGTGTGTGTGTGTGTGTGTGTGTGTGTGCGCGCGTGTGCGTGTGCGTGTGTGTGTGTGTGTGTGTGTGTGCGTGTGTGTGCGCGTGTGTGCGTGCGTGTGTGTGTACAGACACAGACTGTAATAAAGAAGAATTACCCAAGAGGCGAACTGTCTTCTCATCTGAAAGGAATGTTTTGTCAACTGATGCCCCAATGTTAGGATCATGTTTCTTCGTTCTAGGTCAACGGCCTGTGTTCGACACAGTGAGAAAGGACGCACGCGATGTCAACTCTACAACATGCAGCATAGGGACATTCATACATACGCGTGCGCAAACAAAAAAGAGTGGCGACGCGTTCTCCAGGTGGGAGCAACCCGAATATCACAGAGACGTGACTATAAAGTACTAAATACCAAAATAACAATACAAAAACACCATGTGCATGCGCACAAGCGTACACTGGCACTACAAACCAACACTTCCACAGAGAGACAGGGACAGACACAGAGAGACACAAACAGAGACAGAACAGACACGAAGAGAGTGAGGCAGTGAGGCAGTGAGGCAGTGAGGGAGAACAAGAAGTGTACAAAGATGGGAAGAGACAGACATACGTAAAGACATTTTTTTAAATGCATTGTCACACTCTAAATAACAAATGTATATATGTTGCACGCTTCTATGATGATCATGGGCAACTACTATCTTATACAAGTCTTAAACAAAAGTCTAATATTAACTTAGACTTTTGCTGGTTACAAAAACTATTGTTGATTATATAAAAGAATCTGGCATTGAAGTTAAGCATAACAAATATTTAAAATCAAATTCGTGTTACAAGCACCTATTTGCTGTGTACAAAGGCTGTAAGTTGTAGTATTACGATACACTGATAGCTAACAATATTATACCAAAATGTTGTAATAAATGGGAAGTGAAACTCTCGATATCTCATCACTGGAAGACTACCTTTCTTCTAGCACATACAATTCAGGATGTCAAAGTACAGTGGTTCCAACTGAAGATAATACATAGATGCTTAGGTACAAATGTGATTTTGAATAAGATTGGAGTGTCAGATAATCATAAATGTAGCTTTTGCAATCAAAGTAAAGACAGCATCGAACACATATTTTGGAAATGTCGTCAAAGTTGTTTTGGTAATGCCCTTACTCAGTTTATGAGAGAAAAATGTATGAATGCAGTACATGTGCGATTATCACAGACATTCGTTTTGTTTGGAAACGATAGTAATATTAAGAGCGATTCAGTGTTTAGTTTGATTGTACTTTTTGCAAAGAATTAACTCTTGTCAACAACAAAAGTGCCTCACCCATTTAAATGTATTTCTGATTAAGCTGAAGACTCATTATAAAATTGAGGAGAAGGCCTACATTGCGCATGTTCAGTTGAAACGTGTAGCCTTCTCTGCTAAGTGGCTAGTTTACAAACCTTTGCTTGATCTCGTGTGAACATTTGTGTAAGATTCTTTTACACGCAAGCCTTAGAACATGTTCTCGGATTTCCAGAGTAAAGCTAGTTTGAAAGAAAGCTCTCAAGATACAATCTATGTTCCTTTGGACGAGAAACTTTCTTTGCGATGCAAGATAAATGAGCCAAAGAGAAATAACTTTGAAAAAGCACTGATAACAATCTGTTCCTCTAGAAGTCAGTGTTCCAGTAGATCCCTGGCTTTGTAAGACAGTGTGACAAAACAGGATGGCATCTGGGTCTGGTTGAATGAAGTGATGTCAGCGGTAAAGTCACCTTGGATTTCATTACATAGATATGCATGCTTTTGAAGAAGAAGAAGACGTTCGCATTTCTTACTTCTGAGTAATTGAAAATCCCGTCATAAATGTCCTTCTCAAGTAACACAAACATTGAATTATGATCATAGGAGAAAACAAGAAAGAACTCGGTAAAGGTGCCCCCCCCCCCCCCCCCTCCTCCATTTCTCAAATAAGGAGTGGGGGAGGCACATATGCACAAGACCTCTATCACTCACCCACTCTGTCTTTCTGTCTGTATGTCTGTCGTCACGAATGTTTTGTCTCTTTCTCAGTGTGTGTGTGTGTGTGTATGTGTGTGTGTGTGTGTGTGTGTGTGTGTGTGTGTGTGTGTGTGTGTGTGTGTGTGTGTGTGTGTGTGTGTATGTGTGTTTTAGTTTATATTTATGTTATTATTGTGTACCTAGCTTACACACAACACATACGCACATGCATTCATTCTGAATAAATAATGGCAGATTAAAGCTATCGACGCACACACTGATATTTATACGATAACGAAGAATATATCCCAACAAGATGTGTTTTAACCCTAAAGTTACCAACGGGATTTTCATGTGATTACAGAAGACTACACAATGTGACCCCTGCCTAGGTCAGGTCCTGTGTACCAAAAGCAATCAGTGAGTTTGAAGTGTCACATCTCATTTGCATGTTGAGAACGTAGGTGTGGTTGAACTGACATCAAATGGCTTTTATGTAGGTGTGAGGCAGGTTAGGGAGGGGGGGTGAAGTGGAGGGGGAGGGGTGTGTTATGGAGGGCAGGGGTGGGGGTGGAGACAGCATGGGATTATAAGGCTTACAGGCTTACGAACATATGTATTCATAACACAAAGTAAGAATAGGACAACCATAATTGAAGATCCTTGTAAAGTCAGTCTCTCTCTCTCTCTCTCTCTCTCTCTCTCTCTCTCTCTCTCTCTCTCTCTCTCTCTCTCTCTCTCTCTCTCTCTCTCTCTCTCTCTCTCTCTCTCTCTCTCTCTCTCTCTCTCTCTCACTGACACACCAGCACGCGCATATACAAACAAATAAGCCCATAATTGCACACGCACGCACGCGCGCGCACGCACGCACACGCACACACACACACACACACACACACACGCACACGCACGCACGCACGCACGCACGCACGCACGCACGCACGCACACACACACACACACACACACACACACACACACACACACACCCCTTGCAGAGCGTTGTTCTTCTTTAATTCCCACTTTTATTGTTTTACGTTAATAAAACGCGAGTGCAAACCGTTCTTTTATTAACGAATTTATAAATCATTCGCTAATTAAAGACACGTTCGAGACTGGTGGGCTGATCACACAAACTTGAAATGAGATCGCTCAGCATGCATACACACAAACAGCTTGCATAGCACACGTACATAAATCCCGAAACAAATGAGAGAGAGAAAAGGTAGGCTGAATATGCATGCACACAAATAGCTTACGTAGTACACATGCATACACTCCTAACCTAATGAGAACGAGGGTGGGGCTTTTGATCATGAAATGGATGAGAGCACGGAAAGGCCGAAGGGTATGGAGGAGGTAGTAGCGGTTCACGCCCCGCTCGCATCGCTTTGCAGTCACGTTGCTACCGTCCACACCAACATTCCATCCATCTTGTCTATGTGGTCACCGAGTGGGGAGGAGCTATGTATCCATGTATGCTGCATGGAATGTTCCGTGAGTGCCAAGACCCATAGCATGGCCTTCCGGTGTTTCTTGTTCATTTTGTGTCATTTTCTTCCTACAATGCCATGCGCACAGTCACCCACTGCCAGCTCGCTTACAGGGTGAATGAATAGAAACAGACACACACACATGTATACACACGCGCGCGCGCACGCACACACGCACGCATACATACACACACACACACACAGACGCGCGCGCGCGCGCACACAGCCACCCTCTCGCCATTGATTCGGAGCGCAACACACAGAAACACAAACCCAGCGATTTTCTTTATAGAGTAGTTTAGCGAAGATAGGATGTTGACCGATTAATGTGTTTACTAAATCCAATATAATGCATGTCTTCACAGTAAAATATGTGAACCATCCCTTCACAGCGATTGACAGCTATTGAATTGAATTGGATTGAATGAACTTTTTTTTATAGAGGGTAATCGAATAAGCAATAACATGCTTTTTTTTTACATCCAGCCCTCTGGAAATTTATTTTACAAATATAAGAGTAGAAATGAAAAAGGAAAATGAGCACAGACAAAGCAATAATTATAAAGCAAGTACAATGCAACCCTATGATATAGTGAGACGACAATAGCAAAATCAAACCTAATGTTATTAACTATACTCATTTTTAACATGCATAAATTAAGGAGTAAGCACATACACACTGGAAAATAAACCTAATCCTACTTTTCATACTCATCTTTAACATGCACAAATTGAGAAGGGGAGTGTGTGTGTGTGTGTGTGTGTGTGTGTGTGTGTGTGAGAGAGAGAGAGAGAGAGAGAGAGAGAGAGAGAGAGAGAGAGAGAGAGAGAGAGAGAGAGAGAGAGAGAGAGAGAGGGAGGGAGAGAGAGACAGAGACAGCCAAAGTCAGAGTCAGAAAGACATACAGAGACAGATATAATTAGAGAAAGAGATAGAGAGATGCAGAGAGAGAGATAGAGACACATAAAGACAGAGATAGAGAGACAGACAGACAGAGACAAACAGAAAAAGAGAGAGGGACAGACAGAGAGACAAAGACAAACAGACAGACAGAGACATAAATAAACAGACACACACACACACACAGATAGAGAGACAGAGATACAACAAAAGAGAGAGAGGGAGAGACAGAGAGACACAGAAAGACAAACGCAAGCAGATAGATAAAGATAGAGACAGAAATACAGAAAATGTGCAATATATGCGTATTTAAGTAGTGTTCTATTCGCGAGTGCGCATTTGCGATTTAAAAGTACATACATGTGTATAATATCTGACCGTTTGCATGTGTTCACGGTTGTGGACGTATACGCGTACCATGATTGTATACACACGTGTACGCAGACAAGGAACTGTTTACAACTGTCAACAGTTTCGCCAGTGACCGACTTCACTTTCTCGCAACGACGAAAAGCAGACCCAATGTACCGACACAATCAATCACTCTGCCCCTCCCCCTCCTCCCCCTCCCCCCCCCCCACACACTTGACAACAACCGGCTAAGCTGTATTACTAGGTCAATAGTAAGCAAAGGAGCAGGAGAGGGAGAGGGGCAGGGAGGGAAGTAAACATGACAAGGGACAGGGTTGTAGAAATTTGACTTTAGATATTCACAAGAAAAGAGAAATAAAACCATAAATAGATTTTATGTATGCGGAACGAATTCCAAAACATACAGTTTCGGACTCAACCCGTTTTCAAGTAACTTAAGCAGAACGAGTGACGCTGCTTTTCAATGTGTAGGCTACACATTAAAGATTCCTACGATTTTGAAGTTAGTGATAGTGCTATTTACCTGAAGATAAACGAGAAATACAAGCCAGCCGGATTTGAACTCTAAAACTGTAACAGACCGAAGCTTTACCATACGAAATTAAAAGCATCTCAACAAACAATCGCACACATTCATATATTTTAAATGATTAATTATTGACGGTGCTTACATCAAAAAGTCTTTTTCAACAAGTCTTTATAAGACACTACAAATCACACGCAACAAAGCGAATCATAATCCCATTGTCGTAGGCCCTATATATATAGCAAGCAAAATAGCTTACATGTGTAAAAGTCCAAGAAAAGTGTTACGTCATCACAGGGGGACATGTTGTTCTGGAGCGATTAACTTTTGATGAGTGACGACTAAGTTCAAATAAATCAATCATATTGGTTGACATTAAGTCGCTGGGCTAGTTTCTCACAACAGGCTTGTAAAGTCAAAAATGTCATTGTTTTGTGAATTTTGAGTTATGGGTATTTTTGTGTTCTCTAACATCTTATCTTTCATATTTATAAAGGACTAGCGCAACGCCCCGTACCGGTAACGCCTAGTACCGGTAACGCCTTGTACAGGTAACGCCAAGTACCGGTACCGCTGAGTACCGGTTTCGCCAGGTCCGCAAAATATTATATTTTTACTTTTGTGGCTGAAAATACAATTTGTGGACCCCTACCACTTTCAAGGCCTACCGATCTCCATGACCTTGACCTTGACCTTGATCGGTATGCAATCATCAGAACAACCATAAGCCAAAGTACCTACATGCCAAGTTTGAAGTCCCTAAGACCAACGGTGTGGACGTTATAGCCCCTTAAAGATTTTCGGTTTTCAAGGTCATACACCAAGGTGAAGGTCATGACGGCGATAATTTATGCGCGGATGCCTTCTCTCATGGTGACACGCCACCACACAAAACTGGAAACGATTCGGTAAAGCAGTTCGGGAGATATGCGTGGGACAGTAAAACCCAATCATTAGACCCCTACCACTTTCAAGGCATACCGATCTCCCTGACCTTGACCTTGACCTTCATTGGTACGCCATCATCAGAACGGCCATAAGCGAAAGTACATCCATGCCAAGTTTCAAGACTCTAGGACCTGCGGTGTGGAAGTTATGGCCCCTTAACGATTTTCGGTTTTCAAGGTCATACACCAACGTCAAGGTCAGGATGGCAAAACGTTTTGCACAGATGCCTTTCTCTCATGGGGACACACCACCACACAACATTTGAAGCAATTCAGTCAAGCGGTTCGGGAGATCCTTGGGACAGACAGAAAAGAACAAACCAACAAACAAAAAAAGGAAACAAACCCGAACAGCTGGGATTTACTAACCGCAAGTGCGTGTGGAGCTGTATGTGGTCCCCCCCCTCCCCACGACCCCTTGGCGGAGGTTTCCGAAAAGTAAGGACGGCATGACCTTCCGAGGGTGCCAAGGATGCTTGATACCAAATTTGGTGTTGATCGGTTGAGAACTGTGGCCCCCTCCAGCCCACCCCCCTGAACACACCCCCACACACACACCCGACCATCCCACCCTCCCCCCTCCAGCCCCTCTCCCCCCAGACCCCTCATCCCCTCCCTCCTCACCCTCAACCCCCCCTCCCATCCCCCCATCCCCCTCCCACCCACCCCACTCCCATCCCCCATCCCCCTCCCACCCCCCACCCCACGCTCACAGCACTGGCTGTTAGTAAATCCGAGCTGCGTGTGGTCCCCCCCCCTCCCCACGACCCCTTGGCGGAGGTTTCAGAAAAGTAAGGACGGCATGACCTTCGGAGGGTGCCAAGGATGCTTGATGCCAAATTTGGTGTGGATCGGTTGAGAACTGTGGCCGTGCATAAGGGACACACAGACAGACAGACAGACAGACACACAGACAGACAGATTTC
>CM065691.1:3161022-3163522 GCA_017654935.2 Phymorhynchus buccinoides | reverse complement strand
TTTGTATGCGGGTGGTCTCATTGGTTTTGTTAATATTGTATTTATCTTCATTTTACTGCAAAGGTTCACTTTGATACATCGCGTGTATGTGTACTGTGTTATGCTGACGACAAGTATGACGACAATGACGACGATGACAACGACAACTATGACGACAATGACGACGACAATGATGACGACGATGACGACGACTATGACGATGACGACGACGACAATGATGACGACGATGACGATGACGACGACAATGACGATGACGACTACAGCGGAATCTCCCTTTTAAGACCTAGAAAATCATCCAAAAATAAGGGAGGGAGTTGTATAAGGGAGATAATTTTAATACTTACAAATAAAGTCAATGTCTCAGAGAAGTAGGTCCTAAGGTGGAGGTGTCTCCTAAGGGAGGTTCCACTGTGTTATCTTAGGCTGCTGGTTCTGGCAGGAAGTCAAAGAGTGAATGCCACAATACCAGAATGATGTGGAACTGGTTTGGTTTCTTGTTGTTGTGTGTTTGGTTGTTCTTTTTTGTGGCACCTTCTTTATCAGTCTGGTAACGATAGAAACAATAGACAGACACTGACCCTTTGTCTGGCTCCAACATTGTCCAGAACTCAGACAATGACCTTGGGGGGAGGAGTGAGCTGATAGTCTGCATTCTGTACACGAGAGCTGTGCTGATAACGTACCTGCTTTGTTGATGTAGACTCTGTACCTTTTAGACAATGGCTTGTTTGTTATTTCTGGATTCTACCGTCAATGCTGGTGTCCCATAGTTGCATACAAAATATTATACACAGACAGCCAGCCAGCCAGCCAGCCAGACAGACAAAGACGAAGACTTATGCTGCAAGATAATGACTTCATTAACCTATTTCCCGTCCTTATCAATTTGTAATAAACGTTCTTCTTTGGTGACCTGTTCCTGGGATGTAGTCGTCTTTGTCCTTTCCTGTTTGTCTGCTATAGTGCCAGGCTCTTGGCATTTTCTCTGAGTGTTATGAACGGAAATAGTTTGACGAAACGCCGATGGCGACCATTAATGTAATTAATTTTTCTTCCTTTTTTTCCATTACATAGTGAAATAGAGGCCAAGAAAAAAAGAGACTGATTCTGTGAACAACTTTCAATTTCTTCTTCTTTCTTTTGACTTTCTTCTTTCTTCTTCTTCTTCTTCTTTTTCTTCTGTCTGTTTATCTGTTACTCTATGTCAGTCTGTCTATCTGTCCTTTTCTCTCTATATATATTATATCTATATATCTCCCCTTGATGTTCTCAAACTAATGTATGGCTGTAAACCTGTATATGTCCTCTCGTTTTCTCTCTATCTCTTCCCCTCTCTCTCTCTCTCTCTCTCACTCTCTCTCTCTCTCTCTCTCTCTTCTCTCCTCTCTCTCTGCCCCTCTCTCTCTCTCTCCCACCTATATGTGTGCCTATGTATGTGTGCGTGCGGGCGTGATCACGCGCTCGCGTGTGTTGACATTGTCCTTTGCACTTCCTACAACAGAGAAAAGAAAGCAACAGGAGAGCGAAGGAAGAAAGCCTCCAAAGAACTAAAAAAAGAGCCAGGCAGAAACCTTGCCAAACATTCACCTTGACTTTCTGACCCAGATTTCTCCTGTCAATTTCTGCAGTGCTGCCCCCGTCATCGGAGTCCCCCACCTATATGATGTCCCCCACCTATATATGTCGTTTTGCCCTTGATGTGCCCCCGTCTATGAGTCCCCCACCTATATATGTCACTGTCGTTTTGCCCTTGATGTGCCCCCGTCTATGAGTCCCCCACCTATATATGTCACTGTCGTTTTGCCCTTGATGTGCCCCCGTCTCTGAGTCCCCCACCTATATATGTCACTGTCGTTTTGCCCTTGATGTGCCCCCGTCTCTGAGTCCCCCACCTATATATGTCACTCTCGTTTTGCCCTTGATGTGCCCCCGTCTATGAGTCCCCCACCTATATATGTCACTCTCGTTTTGCCCTTGATGTGCCCCCGTCTATGAGTCCCCCACCTATATATGTCACTGTCGTTTTGCCCTTGATGTGCCCCCGTCTATGAGTCCCCCACCTATATATGTCGCTGTCGTTTTGCCCTTGATGTGCCCCCGTCTCTGAGTCCCCCACCTATATATGTCATTGTCGTTTTGCCCTTGATGTGCCCCCGTCTCTGTGTGCTCCCTCTGTGTATGGTTAGATATAGGATTAGGGTTAAAGGGCACATAGAGCGACAGGAGAGAAAGATATGATGGGGACACACAGAGACAGGGACACATGGACACGGGGTCATTCAAAACTGGAACACATAGAGAAAGGGACACATAGAGACGGAGAGATAGAGGACGGGGACATAGAGAAAGGGACACATAGAGACGGAGAGATAGAGGACGGGGACATAGAGAAAGGGACACATAGAGACAGAGAGATAGAGGACGGGGACATAGAGAAAGGGACACATAGAGACGGAGAGATAGAGGACGGGGACATAGAGAAAGGGACACATAGAGACAG
>CM065691.1:3143522-3153522 GCA_017654935.2 Phymorhynchus buccinoides | reverse complement strand
AAGGCATCCGCGCAAACCATTTTGCCGTCGTGACCTTGACCTTGGCGTACGACCTTGAAAACCGAAAATCTTTCAGGGGCCATAACTCTCACACCGTTAGTGTTAGAGTCTTCAAATTTAGCATGAAGGTACTTTGGCTTATGCCCGTTCTGATGGTGGCATATCGATCAAGGTCACGGTCACGGTCCGGGCGATCAGTAGGCCTTGAATGTGGTAGGGGTCTACACATTGGGTTTTAAGCCATATTTTCCACATTGGTACTTGACAGAAGCGCTTCAGATTGTGTGTGGTACTGTATACCCTAGAGAAGAAAACATCCGAGCATAAATTATCACCATGCTGACCTTGACCTTGAAGTGTGACCTTGAAAACCGAAATTTCCTTCTTTGCGCTATATGTTTCTTCTTCAAGCTGTATCTCGTGAACTAGAAGACAGAATCCCTTCCAATTTTGTGTCAGGATGTGACACTCTACGGGGTGTCGCAAGTGCGTGGCATTGCTGGTGACGGACATGTCTGCCGCTCGGCGACGCCCTTGTTGCTGTTGCTGCTGCTGCTGCTGCTGTTGTTGTTGTTGTTGCTGCTGCTGTTGTCAGTCCTGCTACTATCAAATTCGTCGCATTGGCTATATTCGTAAACATCTCTCAGATGAAGCCACAGCAAAGCTTGTTACTTCCCTCATCCTATCTCGTCTTGACTACTGTAATGCTCTCCTTTCTGGTCTATCAGTCTCTTCTCACTCTACGTCCTACGTTTCTGCTGTATTCCATTTATGTCATCCGCGTGTGTTCGCTTTGTATTGCGTTTTTGTTTGAACTCGTTATGAATGCTAACGTGTGTGTGCGCTTTGATTTGATTTCTATCAAGATTCAGCGCCGTATAAATACTGTATGTTGTTGGTGGTGGTGGTGCTGCTGTGTTTTTCGATCTTGTAGGCTTTTTCTTGCTTGTTTTTCTTTTTTTTCTGATTTGTTTAGTTTGTTGTTGTTGTCGTCGTTGTTATTATTCATGCTTTCTGTCCTTCGCCCCTACAACACCCCCCCCCCCCCCTCCTCCTGTTCC
Organism: Phymorhynchus buccinoides; assembly: GCA_017654935.2. Classification (NCBI taxonomy): domain Eukaryota; kingdom Metazoa; phylum Mollusca; class Gastropoda; order Neogastropoda; family Raphitomidae; genus Phymorhynchus; species Phymorhynchus buccinoides. The sequence goes on along the minus strand of CM065691.1, from coordinate 3,152,461 downwards.
GCCCGTCCTGTCATGTTGTAACAGTGGTTTAGTGTGCTGTGACCACCTAGCTACCCCATGAAGTGGTGTATGTATCCTCCCCAACAAAGGCCGGGGGATCCAGTGTCCTCCATGGAGAGACCAACAAGCCGGACCCCCTCTTTATCAGAAACATGTCTGGAATGCAGTGGAATACAAAGAAAAAGAACTATTGAAGTAGTTAGCCATGTAGACGAAATGTATGTGAGTCTTGTGTATTTTAATCAGTCACTTTTTGACATTTGTACCATTATGTTGTTGTTGTTGTCTTACCCTGGCTTAACGACTCCAGGGATCATCCCAACAGCCAAAGCACTTGACCACTATGACACAAATGCACCAGATAGGGATGAGAACAGTACGTGTGTGACCGTTTTCGATTACCCCGCCACGTGAGCAGCCACACTCCGACTTTGGAGGATATTTTACCATTATTATCCACGCATTATAAACATAAAAAACAAATATTGTATTCACAAAAGAGGGTGAACCATTAGCAGTAGAACAATTTGAACAAGCAGGGATGAAATGCAGGGGGAAAAGAAGAAGAAGACACTGTTTCTGAACAACACGTGTAACACCAAACTTGGGTAAATGTGTGGAATGCAGTTGGCAAAAAAAGAAAGAAAAGAAGTGAATCATGCTAAACTCTATCAATGTAGTTTCTGTGAATCCACTCGTGGTATATGTAATGAAAATCAACTATGGAAGCATGCCTCCACAATGTGCGGAATGCAGTTGACAAAAAGGAGAGAAATCTTTAAGCGGTTAGCACTTAAACGTAATTTATGTGAAGCCATTCTTAGTAATTGTAATGGAAATCAACTGTAGGGTCTTAAGAATGCACAAATTAGGCTATGCATTCATGTCGTTTCTGATTCCATATTGTTTAACTGCGGTTTTCCTATAATTTGATCTATGCTTATAAAGACACCGAATCAAATACATTGTAAAATACATCATAGTTGTTTTAACCCTTTCAACGCTAGCTATTCTTCAGCCAAAAGTTACCATTAAACTTACCCGGATATAGAAAAGATTTTGTCTGTAATATTGGGGATTCCTCTGTGACGTGCATAAAATAGGGCATATCCTTTCCTCCCAAAATTAAGAACATATTTAGGTCATTGGATAACAGACCCTCATTTGATGCCTTTCAGTGACATGGGTGTCAAATAATTGTGGTGCCAAGAGGTGACAGTGGCGATGAAAGGGTAAGAAGAAGAAGAAGAAGAAGAAGAAGAAGAAGAAGAAGAAGAAGAAGAAGAAAAGAAGAAGAAGAAGAAGAAGAAGAAGAAGAAGAAGAAGAAGAAGAAGAAGAAGAAGAAAAAAAAAGAAGAAGAAGAAGAAGAAGAAGAAGAAGAAGAAGAAGAAGAAGAAGAAGAAGAAGAAAAAGAAGAAGAAGAAGAAGAAGAAGAAGAAGAAGAAGAAGAAGAAGAAGAAGAAGAAGTATCAAAGCTGTGTCCTGTTTATTTATGTTCACATCGGTAATATTGAAACCGATAATACAAACAAAACACTTTTTCACATTATTCCCTTTCAGACCCCAGACACACAGACTATGAAAACTAAAGGGCCTTCATTTAAATTCTAAAGCACTCCTTTTCTTACAGACTAGGTGCACAGTCAAAACAAAGGTAGCATTACAAGGATGACATTTTACCCCCTTTACTAAACACTGTATGGTTGTTTCTGGTCTACACCTTTTATCACTTAGTCCTCCATGTATGGTTGTTTCTGGTCTAGTCCTTTTATCACTTAGTCCTCCAGGTATGGTTGTTTCTGGTCTACTCCTTTTATCACTTAGTCCTCCAGGTATGGTTGTTTCTGGTCTACTCCTTTTATCACTTAGTCCTCCAGGTATGGTTGTTTCTGGTCCAGTCCTTTTATCACTTAGTCCTCCAGGTATGGTTGTTTCTGGTCTAGTCCTTTTATCACTTAGTCCTCCAGGTATGGTTGTTTCTGGTCTAGTCCTTTTATCACTTAGTCCTCCAGGTATGGTTGTTTCTGGTCTAGTCCTTTTATCACTTAGTCCTCCAGGTATGGTTGTTTCTGGTCCAGTCCTTTTATCACTTAGTCCTCCAGGTATGGTTGTTTCTGGTCTAGTCCTTTTATCACTTAGTCCTCCAGGTATGGTTGTTTCTGGTCTACACCTTTTATCACTTAGTCCTCCAGGTATGGTTGTTTCTGGTCTACACCTTTTATCACTTAGTCCTCCAGGTATGGTTGTTTCTGGTCTACACCTTTTATCACTTAGTCCTCCAGGTATGGTTGTTTCTGGTCTACACCTTTTATCACTTAGTCCTCCAGGTATGGTTGTTTGTGGTCTACACCTTTCATCACTTAGTCCTCCAGGTATGGTTGTTTGTGGTCTACACCTTTTATCACTTAGTCCTCCAGGTATGGTTGTTTCTGGTCTACTCCTTTTATCACTTAGTCCTCCAGGTATGGTTGTTTCTGGTCTAGTCCTTTTATCACTTAGTCCTCCAGGTATGGTTGTTTCTGGTCTAGTCCTTTTATCACTTAGTCCTCCAGGTATGGTTGTTTCTGGTCTAGTCCTTTTATCACTTAGTCCTCCAGGTATGGTTGTTTCTGGTCTAGTCCTTTTATCACTTAGTCCTCCAGGTATGGTTGTTTCTGGTCTAGTCCTTTTATCACTTAGTCCTCCAGGTATGGTTGTTTCTGGTCTAGTCCTTTTATCACTTAGTCCTCCAGGTATGGTTGTTTCTGGTCTACACCTTTTATCACTTAGTCCTCCAGGTATGGTTGTTTCTGGTCTAGTCCTTTTATCACTTAGTCCTCCAGGTATGGTTGTTTCTGGTCTAGTCCTTTTATCACTTAGTCCTCCAGGTATGGTTGTTTCTGGTCTAGTCCTTTTATCACTTAGTCCTCCAGGTATGGTTGTTTCTGGTCTAGTCCTTTTATCACTTAGTCCTCCAGGTATGGCTGTTTCTGGTCTAGTCCTTTTATCACTTAGTCCTCCAGGTATGGTTGTTTCTGGTCTAGTCCTTTTATCACTTAGTCCTCCAGGTATGGTTGTTTCTGGTCCAGTCCTTTTATCACTTAGTCCTCCAGGTATGGTTGTTTCTGGTCTACACCTTTTATCACTTAGTCCTCCAGGTATGGTTGTTTCTGGTCCAGTCCTTTTATCACTTAGTCCTCCAGGTATGGCTGTTTCTGGTCTAGTCCTTTTATCACTTAGTCCTCCAGGTATGGTTGTTTCTGGTCTAGTCCTTTTATCACTTAGTCCTCCAGGTATGGTTGTTTCTGGTCCAGTCCTTTTATCACTTAGTCCTCCAGGTATGGCTGTTTCTGGTCTAGTCCTTTTATCACTTAGTCCTCCAGGTATGGCTGTTTCTGGTCTACTCCTTTTATCACTTAGTCCTCCAGGTATGGTTGTTTCTGGTCTACTCCTTTTATCACTTAGTCCTCCAGGTATGGTTGTTTCTGGTCTACACCTTTTATCACTTAGTCCTCCAGGTATGGTTGTTTCTGGTCCAGTCCTTTTATCACTTAGTCCTCCAGGTATGGTTGTTTCTGGTCTAGTCCTTTTATCACTTAGTCCTCCAGGTATGGTTGTTTCTGGTCTAGTCCTTTTATCACTTAGTCCTCCAGGTATGGCTGTTTCTGGTCCAGTCCTTTTATCACTTAGTCCTCCAGGTATGGCTGTTTCTGGTCCAGTCCTTTTATCACTTAGTCCTCCAGGTATGGTTGTTTCTGGTCTAGTCCTTTTATCACTTAGTCCTCCAGGTATGGCTGTTTCTGGTCTACTCCTTTTATCACTTAGTCCTCCAGGTATGGTTGTTTCTGGTCCAGTCCTTTTATCACTTAGTCCTCCAGGTATGGCTGTTTCTGGTCTACTCCTTTTATCACTTAGTCCTCCAGGTATGGTTGTTTCTGGTCTAGTCCTTTTATCACTTAGTCCTCCAGGTATGGTTGTTTCTGGTCTAGTCCTTTTATCACTTAGTCCTCCAGGTATGGTTGTTTCTGGTCTAGTCCTTTTATCACTTAGTCCTCCAGGTATGGTTGTTTGTGGTCCAGTCCTTTTATCACTTAGTCCTCCAGGTATGGCTGTTTCTGGTCTACTCCTTTTATCACTTAGTCCTCCAGGTATGGCTGTTTCTGGTCTACTCCTTTTATCACTTAGTCCTCCAGGTATGGTTGTTTGTGGTCCAGTCCTTTTATCACTTAGTCCTCCAGGTATGGTTGTTTCTGGTCCAGTCCTTTTATCACTTAGTCCTCCAGGTATGGCTGTTTCTGGTCCAGTCCTTTTATCACTTAGTCCTCCAGGTATGGTTGTTTCTGGTCTAGTCCTTTTATCACTTAGTCCTCCAGGTATGGTTGTTTCTGGTCCAGTCCTTTTATCACTTAGTCCTCCAGGTATGGCTGTTTCTGGTCTACTCCTTTTATCACTTAGTCCTCCAGGTATGGTTGTTTGTGGTCTACTCCTTTTATCACTTAGTCCTCCAGGTATGGTTGTTTCTGGTCCAGTCCTTTTATCACTTAGTCCTCCAGGTATGGCTGTTTCTGGTCTAGTCCTTTTATCACTTAGTCCTCCAGGTATGGTTGTTTCTGGTCCAGTCCTTTTATCACTTAGTCCTCCAGGTATGGTTGTTTCTGGTCTAGTCCTTTTATCACTTAGTCCTCCAGGTATGGTTGTTTCTGGTCTACACCTTTTATCACTTAGTCCTCCAGGTATGGTTGTTTCTGGTCCAGTCCTTTTATCACTTAGTCCTCCAGGTATGGTTGTTTCTGGTCTAGTCCTTTTATCACTTAGTCCTCCAGGTATGGTTGTTTGTGGTCCAGTCCTTTTATCACTTAGTCCTCCAGGTATGGCTGTTTCTGGTCTACTCCTTTTATCACTTAGTCCTCCAGGTATGGTTGTTTCTGGTCTAGTCCTTTTATCACTTAGTCCTCCAGGTATGGTTGTTTGTGGTCCAGTCCTTTTATCACTTAGTCCTCCAGGTATGGTTGTTTCTGGTCTAGTCCTTTTATCACTTAGTCCTCCAGGTATGGCTGTTTCTGGTCCAGTCCTTTTATCACTTAGTCCTCCAGGTATGGTTGTTTCTGGTCTAGTCCTTTTATCACTTAGTCCTCCAGGTATGGCTGTTTCTGGTCTAGTCCTTTTATCACTTAGTCCTCCAGGTATGGTTGTTTCTGGTCTACACCTTTTATCACTTAGTCCTCCAGGTATGGTTGTTTCTGGTCTAGTCCTTTTATCACTTAGTCCTCCAGGTATGGTTGTTTCTGGTCCAGTCCTTTTATCACTTAGTCCTCCAGGTATGGTTGTTTCTGGTCCAGTCCTTTTATCACTTAGTCCTCCAGGTATGGTTGTTTCTGGTCTAGTCCTTTTATCACTTAGTCCTCCAGGTATGGTTGTTTCTGGTCTAGTCCTTTTATCACTTAGTCCTCCAGGTATGGTTGTTTCTGGTCTACTCCTTTTATCACTTAGTCCTCCAGGTATGGTTGTTTCTGGTCTACTCCTTTTATCACTTAGTCCTCCAGGTATGGTTGTTTCTGGTCTAGTCCTTTTATCACTTAGTCCTCCAGGTATGGTTGTTTCTGGTCTAGTCCTTTTATCACTTAGTCCTCCAGGTATGGTTGTTTCTGGTCTAGTCCTTTTATCACTTAGTCCTCCAGGTATGGTTGTTTCTGGTCTAGTCCTTTTATCACTTAGTCCTCCAGGTATGGTTGTTTCTGGTCCAGTCCTTTTATCACTTAGTCCTCCAGGTATGGTTGTTTCTGGTCTAGTCCTTTTATCACTTAGTCCTCCAGGTATGGTTGTTTCTGGTCTAGTCCTTTTATCACTTAGTCCTCCAGGTATGGTTGTTTCTGGTCCAGTCCTTTTATCACTTAGTCCTCCAGGTATGGTTGTTTCTGGTCCAGTCCTTTTATCACTTAGTCCTCCAGGTATGGCTGTTTCTGGTCCAGTCCTTTTATCACTTAGTCCTCCAGGTATGGCTTGTTTCTGGTCCAGTCCATTTATCACTTAGTCCTCCAGGTATGGCTGTTTCTGGTCTACTCCTTTTATCACTTAGTCCTCCAGGTATGGTTGTTTCTGGTCTACACCTTTTATCACTTAGTCCTCCAGGTATGGTTGTTTCTGGTCTACACCTTTTATCACTTAGTCCTCCAGGTATGGCTGTTTCTGGTCCAGTCCTTTTATCACTTAGTCCTCTAGGTCTGGCTGACAGAACCAGCTGTCTAAGTCCTTGTGCATTGTCGTCAGGCCTTCACGGCTTCATTCTAGACGTTCTGTGCATGCTACTTCTTTTGATTAATGGCCCATGTCCGGTTCACTCGCAAGAACTCGCTTTGACAAAACGTCCAAGTCTTAACATGTTTGACAATTTAACAATTGACGCTCGTGACATCGAGGTTTGTGCAATGCTTGTGAATGAGTATGGTGTTCGTGGCATCCACATGCTTTAGAAAAAATCACCCAAAAGGATAAACCATCATCATCGTTATCGTCGTCGTCATCACCATCACCACCATCATCATCACCGTCATTAACATCACCATAATCATAATACCAGCGGCAGTAGCACCATCATCATCATAGTCTTAACATCATCATCAATCATCATCGTGACATCATCGTCATCATCATTATCATCATCATTTACATCATCATCATCATCGTCGATATCATCATCGATATCATCATCGATATCATCATCGATATCATCATCATCATCATCATCATCATAATCATCATCATCATCAGTCATCATCATCATCATCATCATCATCATCATCATCATCATCATCATCATCATCATCATCATCATCATCATCATCATCATCATCATCATCACCATCATCATCATCATCGTCATCATCGTCATTACCATCATCATCATCATCATCATCATCATCATCATCATCATCATCATCATCATCATCATCATCATCATCATCATCATCGATATCATTATCATCATCATCACCATCATCATTATCATTATCATCATCATCATCATCATCATCATCATCATCATCATCGATATTATCATCATCGATACCATCATCATCGATATCATCATCTTCATCATCATCAGCAGCAGCAGCAGCAGCATCGATATCATCATCACCATCATCATCATCATCATCATCATCATCATCATCATCATCATCATCATCATCATCATCAATATCATCAACATCTTCATCATCATCATCTTCTTCTTCAACATCATCAAATCATTACACACGCACGCATACACGCACGCATACACGCACGCACACGCGCACACACACACACACACTGCTAATATGAATTGGTTTTGCTAAGCAGCCTTGCACTTTACCCCCCCCCCCCTCTCCACCTCCACCTCCACCTCCAATGTTCGCATTGAAAATGTTCAAACAACAATCTGCACTATAACTTTCCTCGGGAAAGGGATAGGGTTAGGATTAGCCTAGAATCATTTTCATATAAAAATTAAAGCAGCCGACTTTGAAATTGGGGGTTTTGAACATGAGGGTGAGGGGGGGGGGGGTACTAAACTGCAACTCTATGAACCGGATGGGGTGGTTTAAAGTACATCTTTACCGATGTTTGCATGACAGTCACAGAGCAGACCGAAGTGTCACCGCATTCCAAGCATCTACCCTGCAATCAGGCTGTGTGGAGAATGCGTTTAATCGGGGTAGTTCAGTACACCCGGCTTTGTAGGTAGACACTAGCAGAGAGAGAGAGAACTCAGAGACTCAGAGAGAGAGAGAACTTTATTTTACAAGAAGAGAATTTAGGCTGGAGAGTCTTCCATTCTGAGAGAGAAGCATGCAATACATAACTAGATAGATAAATGAACATTGAGAGAGAGGAGAGATCGCCAAGAAAAAAGAGGAACAGTAATATAGCAACGACATGGCAGAGAGAGCATCAACATAAGCAATGAAAACAAATAGAATAGAAAACTAGAGAGAGTTAAACAAAGTAGAGATTAAAAACAGAGATATTAGAGAGACTGAATTACTACTACTAGAGAGAGACGGAGCAAAAGAGAGAGAGAGAGAGAGAGAGAGAGAGAGAGAGAGAGAGAGAGAGAGAGAGAGAGTATTGCTGACATTTGGAAACCACTACTGTCAAAGAAGAGTCAGACTAAACAAAGCTTGCTATTATGGTCTTACAATTATTGTGGGGTAAAGGAGAAGGAAACAAAGAAGATACAAGAAAAATAACTGGTCACGTGGTAGGTTTTACGGCTTCAAAATAGCGTCCTTTCAAATGATGAAATCATCTCTCTGGATTTATCTTTTCGAATTTGATGCTTACGTTTTGTGTTTCTCTTATGACAGCACATCAACTCTGAGTGTTTCTGTCTCTCTGTTTCTCTGTCTGTATCTATGTTTGTCTCTCTCCCCCTCTCTCTCTCTGTCGGATCTGTCCTTCCACGCTCTCAGTCTCTCTCTCTCTCTGTCTGCTGTCTCTCTCCCTCTCTCATCTCTCTCTGTCTGTCTGTCTCCCTCTCTCAGTCCCCTCTCTCTCTCTCTGTCTGTGGAGTCTCGGTCCCTCAGCTCTCTCTCTCTCTCTGTCCTGTCCTGTCTCCCTCTCTCAGGGGGGGTAAGTCTCTCTCTCTCTCTGCTCCTCGCTCTTTCTCTCCGACCTCTCTCTCACTCTCGTCTCTCTCTCCCTCTCTCTCTCTGTCTCTCTGTCGCTCTCGACCTCTCTCTCTCTCTGGTCTGTCTAGCTCTCTCCCTCTCTCAGACTCTTCTCTCTCTCTCTCTCATCTCTCGAGACAAGAGCTCTCTGTCGTATCTCGAGCACTCTCTCATCTCGCAGTCTCTGCTCTCTCTCTCCCCCCCCTCTCTCTCTCTCTTCTGTCTGTCTCTCTCTCTCTCTCTGGAATCTCTCTGCCTCTCTCTCTCTCTCAGGAAAGAGAGGGGGGACAGGAACTCAGTCCTCTCTCTCT
>CM065691.1:3123522-3126022 GCA_017654935.2 Phymorhynchus buccinoides | reverse complement strand
GCGCGCGCACACACGCACACGCACACGCACGCGCGCACGCACGCACACACACACACACACATACACGCACACACGCACACGCACGCACACGCACGCACGCACACGCACACGCACGCGCACACACACACACACACACACACACACACACACACACACATATTATTAGGCTAATGTTTAGTAGTTTGGAATGTTTTGCTTTGCATGTTGAGTTATTTTTCGAGTTGCTTTCGTATTACTTTTCATTCTGAGGACAGGATGGAAAAAAGCTGTCAAGCTTACTCCTTAATAACGATCACCATTAACCCTAACCTTAACCTCAATAAAGATCATTTTGACTTGACTTGACTTGACTCTGACTGTAAGCACAAAGAACCGAAGGTTTGTGAACACGCTACAATACTGACAACTTTACACTGTATTACATAGACCAACAGAAAATATGAAGGGGGGGGGGGGGGGGGAGAGGTTGAAAGGACAGAGTGAAGAAGGGGCTGATTGGTGTGTGTGTGTGTGGGGGGTGGGGGGGGGGTGGACGGATAAAAAAACCAAATCTGGATAGACAGAAGAAAAGGGACAGTTCGTGGGTGGGGGTGGGGGGTGGGGGTGGGGGGGTGGGGGGCCAGCCTGTCAGTGTGTGTACGCAGTTTCCAGTGGCTGGCAGTGATTAATGAGTGTGGTGGGATTTGGGAAGGTTTTTACATTAAGACGCCGCCATATTTGACCAGATTGAAGCGTGGACTGGTACACTACGTTAGGATAGGGAAACACAACTGAGACATTTGAAGATAGTAGCTGTAACATAACTGAGATGTTTGGTATTATGGCTTAACACTTGACCTTGGATTCCAGGTTGAATCTTTTCCTAATCTTTTTTCTGAACCCTCTCGTTTTGGGGGGTTACATTTCGAGTATGATTACGCTATGCACTGGTATGTTTGCTATCTATGTGCACTATGTAGAAACTCGAGGTTTATATATAAGTTGGTGGTCGGCGTGAAGGGGGGGGGGGGTGGGGGGGGGTTTTTCTTTGTTTCTTTCTCTTTTGTGACGATGGTGGTGCTGACTTTTGTTTGTTTCTTTTGTTTGTTTTTTGGTTTGTTTTTGTTTTTCTTTTGTTAATGGTTTTAATGTTGTTGCTGTTTTGTTTGGTTGTTGGTGTTGTTGTTGTTGTTGTTTGTTGGTGTTGTTGTTGTTGGTGTTGGTGTTGTTCTTCTTCTTCTTCTTCTTCTTTTTCTTCTTCTCTTTTTTCTTCTTCTTCTTCCTTCCTTATTATTCTTCTTCTTTATTCTTTCTTTTTCTTCTTCTTCTTCTTCTTATTCTTCTTCTTCTTCTTCTTCTTCTTCTTCTTCTTCTTCTTCTTCTTCTTCTTCTTCTTATTCGTCGTCTTCTTAGTTCTTCTTCTTCTTCTTCATTATTTCATTCTGTGTTATCTTCCTTATGGTCCTTTGGCTTCCTTCTTGTATGTCCTCCTGTTCATCTTACAATCTGGTGACATGTGGCCTGGCGAGCTGCATATTTGAGACTCGTTTGATAATCCTTCATAACACTTTATTGTGCATTATACTATCTCTCCTGCCCGATCAGTATTGTTGTGTAGGCCTAAGCATGGAATGCATTGTTACTATTAGTGCCACTTTTCGAAATATCACTGAGGCATCTGATCATGATTAATATTATGTTGCTCTAGATGTCGCTTTTTATGTTCCTGTCTCTCTAATGCATCCGCTGATCTCTCGCCCATTTAGTTGTTATTTGAGCATGATTACACACTGTGGCGTTCGTTTTTTTTGAAAGGGAATCGCATGTATTATTTAAATAGTTGTGATAGCTCCCTTTTTGCTTTCTTCTTTTTCTTCTTCTTCTTCTTCTTCTTCTTCTTCTTTCTTTTTCTTTCTTTCTTTCTTTCTTTCTTTCTTTCTTTCTTCTTCTTCTTCTTCTTCTTCTTCTTCTTCTTCTTCTTCTTCTTCTTCTTCTTTCTTCTTTCTTTTTCTTTCTTTCTTTCTTTCTTTCTTTCTTTCTTTCTTTCTTCTTCTTCTTCTTCTTCTTCTTCTTCTTCTTCTTCTTCTTCTTCTTCTTCTCCTTCTTCTTCTTCTTCTTCTTCTTCTTCTTCTTCTTGTTCTTCTGTTTTTCTTCCTTATGTTCCTCCTCCTTTTTTATTCCTTCTTCTCTCTCGATCTTGGATCATCTTGAAATCTCGTGCCATTTGGACTGGTGTGCTTCCATACCTAAACACGTTTGAGACACACTTGGTAACGCGTCGTCGCAATGTATTCTGCATCTACTGGTCTAGTATTCCGCGTCCACATCTGGTATTGCTTAGGAAGCATGCAGCAAGTCGGCACGTTTTGGAATATCAGCGAAGCATTTTTACCATAAACCATGTTACACTAGATATTGCTTTTAATAATGTCCTACCCTTCCTGATCCGTCCGCTGATCCCACGCCCAGGATGCTGTTATTTGAGCGTGATTATTGTAGCGTTCACTATCTATGTAAGAAA
>CM065691.1:3101022-3103522 GCA_017654935.2 Phymorhynchus buccinoides | reverse complement strand
TACTAGCTTCCCGTTGTCAAATAGAAGGGGGAATCTTATTTTTTCTTCCGCGCGCAGAAACGAGAGACAGAGAGTGAGTTTGGCGTTCTTAAAGGGGCACCCTGATGGATGAGTGTTTGCAAGAAACACGTCCAGATCAGCAGGAAAACACCCTTTACAGAGATCGCAACACTCTCTCTGGTTTCCCAGAAATCAAGCCGTCAAAACGGCGATTTTTCCTTGGCGGAGATGCTGGAGAGAGTAGCCATTTTGGATGGGGTGGGTGGAGGTCACTCATTGTGGTTGAAGCGTTTTCTTTTTTTGTAGTGCAGTAAAAAAAAAAGGAGCTATTTTCTTTGTTGTGAGCGAAACTCCATTAGACAAACTGTATAAAATTTTAAAAAAAGAAGAAAAAGGCTTGCATTGCGAAAAGTTCGTGCAAACGATTTGGTCTAAACACAGGCGGCCATTCAAAAAGAGACGACAAACGCCTTCTCTTTAGGTGAAATAATTTGACTTTCAGCACCTCCGCCAAGGAAAAATCGCTGTTTTGACGGTGTAATTTATAAGAAACCAGAGCAAAGTGAGTGTTCCGATCCTTGAAAAGGCTGTCTTTCTGGTGATCTCGACGTGTTTCTTGCAAAAACTCATCCGTCCGAGTCCACCTTTAAGAAACTGCTTTGAATGAAATATTACAGCATTGAATTAAACGTCACAGCATAGAATGAAACGTCACAGCATTGAATGTAACGTCACAGCATTGAATGTAACGTCACAGCATTGAATGCAACGTCACAGCATTGAATGTAACGTCACAGTATTGAATGAAGCGTCATAGCATTGAATGAAGCGTTACAGCATTGAATGTAACGTCACAGCATTGAATGTAACGTCACATCATCGAATGAAACGTCACAGCATTGAATGAAACGTCACAGCATTGAATGAAACGTCACAGCATCGAATGAAACGTCACAGCATTGAATGAAACGTCACAACATTGAATGAAACGTCACAGCATCGAATGAAACGTCACAGCATCGAATGAAACGTCACATCATTGAATTAAACGTCACAGCATCGAATGAAGCGTCACAGCATCGAATGAAACGTCACATCATTGAATGAAGCGTCACAACATCGAATGAAACGTCACAACATTGAATGAAGCGTCACAGCATTGAATGAAACGTCACAGCATGGAATGAAACGTCACCTTAAGTTAAGGGCTAGGGACTATAGGTCTACCTGAACAGCCCATTCCAGGTAAACTCCTACCTTTGCCTCTGTTGTGTTCACTACAATGAAGGGTCTGCTACACTACATACGATGATGTGTCAATGCGATGTTATTGTGACGATCTGAGTCATGATTCACGTGAAATTCACGTATTGGGTCTACTGGAGTATATAGAGCGAAAGTAGCAGAATTACTTTCAGACGGAAGTATTTCACGTGAATCATGACTCGCATCGTCACAATCGCATCGCACTGACACAGAATCGTATGTGGTGTAGCAAGCCCTTTATCGAATAGAGAGATTATAGTACGGCAGTGTTCAACTGAAATTGGGTACGAAAGGCGAGAGTAGCTGAAAGCGGTGCGCCCCGGTTCGCATATTGCCGTTTCGCATACTGCCGCTTCGCATAAAGCCGATTCACATACTGCCGCTTCGCATACAAAGCTTTGTGGACATGGCATTTCGCATAAAACTCAGAAAGTTAGGGATAGGGTTAGGGATAGGTTAGGGATAGGGTTAGGGATAGGTTAGGGATATGGTTAGGGATAGTAAGAAAGTAACAGAAAGTCACGTAGAGTGTATTAGAACCTGCAAGAGTGCATAATATGCGAAATGGCAAACCCGTTTATGCGAACTGCCAGTTTATTTTGGAAGAGACCCTCGACTTGTGCCCGCGGCTCTGATCAAAGGATTATGCGAAACGCATTATGCGAACCGGTGGGCACCCGTTGAAAGGTATGAAAACAGCATGGAGTGGTGAAGGGGGTGAAGGGAAGGGGGGGGGGGGGGTAAGAGAAAAGAAAAAAGTTGGGTTGGGGGAGAGGGAGAAATGGAAGAGGTTTGAGAGTTGTCCATGTTTGTTGCATTGGTTTTTTTATTATTATTATTATTATTATTATTATTATTATTATTATTATTATTATTATTATTATTATTATTATTTCACAGATCTTTGTGAAAGTACAAACAAAATGTCTCGTTTGAATGTTGTGGTGTAGTTTTCACCATGTTAACTGTCTTTTGAATCTTTACCGTCATCTCTGTTCTTTGTCTATCTTTTTGTTTACACCCCCACCCCATCCCCTACAACTCTCTCTCTCTGTCTCTGTCTCTGTCTCTGTCTCTGTCTCTGTCTCTGTCTCTCTCTCTCTCTCTCTCTCTCTCTCTCTCTCTCTCTCTCTCTCTCTCTCTCTCTCTCTCTCACTATATATGATTCCAGCAGTGCTAACACACTGAAGCCATTGTTAAGGGCCCACAAACGATCTCTCAAAGCAGTACTGAA
>CM065691.1:3073522-3078522 GCA_017654935.2 Phymorhynchus buccinoides | reverse complement strand
TTCAAGAATGTAGGACAGACCAAATCGTTCAGTTTTGCTTCATGAATTGAAACTGATAAATATATAGGACAATGCCCCTGAAAATGGTCAACATGGCGATTAAGATGTTCAAAGCTTATTACCGGAATTGAGTGAAGTTGACTATCCCCATCTCAACTCAGCCAAACTGTATTGTCTCGCAATGAGAAGTTGAGTGTAGCAACAACACCCGCGATTTGAACAAGTAGAAGATCACATACAATAACTATGAATATATAATATGAAAGTCCATGTCATAATTATCTATATGCTGTCACTGGTATCGCTGATCCTCCAGGATCGACCCACTATCTTTACATGTATGAATGTCCCATGATTATGTACCTGTGCCAGGTCTGAGGACGTTAAACTCACCTTCTTCTTCACCACCAAAGTCTGGCCGGCCAGAGACCAGACGGAAAAAGTCACTTTTCAACCAGGTTTGTACAAGCAGGAAATGAGCACACATGTGTCGTCCCTCTGAAAGATACGTGAACATTGTGTGTTGTTTTTTGTTATCTGTTGATGAATAATTGATTGTAAAGCGCTTTGGGCTCATCTGAGGTAAAGCGCTATATAAATGTACTGTTATTATTATTATTATTACATAGTAAATGCAATATATTGATCTGGACTCTATCGCGGGATTGTAACGTTTTATATGGGGATAATGATGACCTTTTGACTGACGTACTCAAGACAAGTCAGGGCCTGTATTCCCATTGAGATACATGTAGTATGAAACAGTCATCATGGCGTCTTAGAAGTCCTTCTAAAGTAGTAGGACTTTAGAGGGACTTCTACAAGCAGAAGGCATAGGGTAAGCAGTAGGATTTAATAGGACTTCAGAAGGACTTCTAAGATACCATGATGATAAGTCTCAAACTATCTCAATGTGAATACAGGCCCTGGTTTGCTTGCGTGTGTTCATGGTGACTTCAGAAGGACTTCTAAGGCATCATGATGATAAGTCTCAAACTATCTCAATGTGAATACAGGCCCTGGTTTGCTTGCGTGTGTTCATGGTGACTTCAGAAGGACTTCTAAGGCATCATGATGATAAGTCTCATACTATCTCAATGTGAATACAGGCCCATGTTTCCTTATGTGTGTTCATGGTGACTTCAGAAGGACTTCTAAGGCATCATGATGATAAGTCTCATACTATATCAATGTGAATACAGGCCCATGTTTCCTTATGTGTGTTCATGGTGACTTCAGAATGACTTCTAAGGCATCATGATGATAAGTCTCATACTATATCAATGTGAATACAGGCCCAGGTTTCCTTGTGTGTGTTCATGGTGACTTCAGGACTTCTAAGATATCATGATGGTAAGTTTCATACTATCTCAATGTGAATACAGGCCCAGGTTTCCTTGTGTGTGTTCATGATGACTTCAGGAGGACTTCTAAGGCATCATGATGATAAGTCTCATAATATCTCAGTGTGAATACAGGCCCAGGTTTTTTTGCGTTAGTTCATGGTCGTAGTTTCCGTAGCCAGGCCCTCGGAGTTATAGCTGGAGGTGTTCCTCCCAAAGCGGGGAGATCAATAAAGATGAAAAGTACCGGGTCGTACCGGTGCAAACCTGAGGTCATCAAGCGTAATAGTGATTGAAAGGTATGATGAGGTGTTTTTTTCTTTGTTCTGTTTTTTTGGGGAGGGGGGGGGGGTGAAAAACATCAAAGCTAAGGTATGCAAAGGTAGGGTGATGATTGAGTGTGTGTAAGTATATGCGTCTGTATTTGTGTCTGTCCGTCTGCCTGCCTGTGTGTGTGTAAGTATATCTTATTATCTACATGTAAAGATAATAACGCGCTTTTAATTGTTATTACTATTCTCCTCCTTCTTCTTTTTCTTTTCCTCTTCCTCCTTCTCGTCCTACTCCTCCTCCTTCTTCTTCTCCTCATTCTTCTTCGTCTTCTTCTCCTCCTCCTCCTCTTCCCTCTCCTTCTTCTGTTTCTGTCTTAAACATTACAGCCAATATGACATTGTACAGTTCATTGAATCCAAAGGTAGAGAGGCAAGCTACTGTCCATAAAGTCATTGGATTGATCACATTGCCAATTGCACAACGGTCTGGCTGTGTATGCATGAATGTATGTGTGCGTGTGTGTGTGTGTGTGTGTGTGAACAGAACAGAACAGAACAGAACAGAACAGAACAGCTGTTTATTGCCTTAGAAGTCAAAACAACATAATTTTTTGGCACAAAACAATAACAATTTAAACTAACAGGATTGCTTCTTATACTTTCAGATGTCAAAGAGGAAAACATGTCTATAGCCATGATCTTTGTTTAGTAGGTCTATTGTTTTGCTCTTTCTTTAAAACAATCGTAAATGAATTTTGATATATTTTTTGGGTAGCACTTATAATGAATTAAATCACTTATATTTTCATCAATTGAATAATCCGAAATGTTTTTTAATTGTATAACAAGATTATTTCTTAATTCGTCATATTTAGTGCAGTCATTTAAAAAATGAAATTCATCTTCGATCTTATTGCAGGATACGCATTTTCTATTTTCCCTCGTTAGGTTTTGGTATCTTCCTTTTTCAATCATCAGATCATGGGAACTTGTACGTAATTTTGTGAAAAGAATTCCATGTTTTTTGTTTATATTTCTTACTAAGTATTGTTCCATACCATAATCTTTTGTTATAGCATTATAGAAGATTAGCTTAAATGTCTCTTGTTTATTTTTATTCCAAAACTGGATATACAAATCTTCCAACTTCTTTTGCATTGCATAACATAACCGTTTAATATTTAATATATTCTGATTGTCCCAGATGTGTTTGAAGCCTATCGTCTTAAACATATTTTGAACTGTTCTTATCCATCTGTCTTTATCACCATTTTTATAAATATGATCGTGAAGTAATTTAATGTAAGAATTCTGATTTGAGTTAATTATATGGAACCAAAATGTTATCACCTGATGTATAATCATAAACATGATCGGGAATCTGCCTAGTTCTCCTAAAGTAGGCAATATCATCGCTTTTTTATGCACACCTAAAACCTGTCTACAGAACTTGGTATGCATATTTTCAAATGCAAAAGAACCTGATAAGCATTTCGTAATAGTATAGTGTGTGTGTGTGTCTGTATGTGTATGTGCGTGCGTGCGTACGCGCGCACGCGCCCGCGTGTGTGTGTGTGTGTCTGTGCGTGCGTGTGCATGTGTGTGTATGCATGTGTGTGCAGTATGTATGTGTGTGCGTGTATGTATGTGTGTATTTGTGCAAGCGTGTGTGCGGGCATGGGTGCGCGCACGCGCGTGTGTGTATATTTGTGTGTGTCGGGGTCGTGGTAGTCTTCAAAGGGTCCCCGCTACTTTGTCCCCTCGAGTCCTGTCATTAGGGCCACTCTATCCGCCCTCCTCTATCCGCCCTCCTCTATCCGCCCCCCTCTATCCGCCCTCCTCTATCCGCCCTCCTCTATCCGCCCTCCTCTATCCGCCCTCCTCTATCCGCCCTCCTCTATCCGCCCTCCTCTATCCGCCCTCCTCTATCCACACTTCTCTATCCGCCCTCCTCTATCCGCCCTCCCGCCCTCTATCCGCCCTCCTCTATCCGCCCTCCTCTATCCGCCCTCCTCTATCCGCCCTCCTCTATCCGCCCTCCTCTATCCGCCCTCCTCTCTATCCGCCCTCCTCTATCCGCCCTCCTCTATCCGCCCTCCTCTATCCGCCCTCCTCTATCCGCCCTCCTCTATCCGCCCTCTCTATCCGCCCTCCTCTATCCGCCCTCCTCTATCCGCCCTCCTCTATCCGCCCTCCTCTATCCGCCCTCCTCTATCCGCCCTCCTCTATCCGCCCTCCTCTATCCGCCCTCCTCTATCCGCCCTCCTCTATCCGCCCTCCTCTATCCGCCCTCCTCTATCCGCCCTCCTCTATCCGCCCTCCTCTATCCGCCCTCCTCTATCCGCCCTCCTCTATCCGCCCTCCTCTATCCGCCCTCCTCTATCCGCCCTCCTCTATCCGCCCTCCTCTATCCGCCCTCCTCTATCCGCCCTCCTCTATCCGCCCTCCTCTATCCGCCCTCCTCTATCCGCCCTCCTCTATCCGCCCTCCTCTATCCGCCCTCCTCTATCCGCCCTCCTCTATCCGCCCTCCTCTATCCGCCCTCCTCTATCCGCCCTCCTCTATCCGCCCTCCTCTATCCGCCCTCCTCTATCCGCCCTCCTCTATCCGCCCTCCTCTATCCGCCCTCCTCTATCCGCCCTCCTCTATCCGCCCTCCTCTATCCGCCCTCCTCTATCCGCCCTCCTCTATCCGCCCTCCTCTATCCGCCCTCCTCTATCCGCCCTCCTCTATCCGCCCTCCTCTATCCGCCCTCCTCTATCCGCCCTCCTCTCTATCCGCCCTCCTCTATCCGCCCTCCTCTATCCGCCCTCCTCTATCCGCCCTCCTCTATCCGCCCTCCTCTATCCGCCCTCCTCTATCCGCCCTCTATCCTCTATCCGCCCTCCTCTATCTATCCGCCCTCCTCTATCCGCCCTCCTCTATCCGCCCTCCTCTATCCACCTCTCTATCCGCCCTCCTCTATCCACACTCTATCCGCCCTCCTCTATCCACACTCCTCTATCCGCCCTCCTCTATCCGCCCTCCTCTATCCGCCCTCCTCTATCCGCCCTCCTCTATCCGCCCTCCTCTATCCGCCCTCCTCTATCCGCCCTCCTCTATCCGCCCTCCTCTATCCGCCCTCCTCTATCCGCCCTCCTCTATCCGCCCTCCTCTATCCGCCCCGCCCTCCTCTATCCGCCCTCCTCTATCCGCCCCCTCCTCTATCCGCCCTCCTCTATCCGTCCTCCTCTATCCGTGTCCTCTCCGCCCTCCTCTATCCGCCCTCCTCTATCCGCTATCCGCCCTCCTCTATCCGCCCTCCTCTATCCGCCCTCCCTCCTCTATCCGCCCTCTATCCGCCCTCCTCTATCCGCCCTCCTCTATCCGCCCTCCTCTATCCGCC
>CM065691.1:3056022-3063522 GCA_017654935.2 Phymorhynchus buccinoides | reverse complement strand
ACAGTCACCCACACAGTCAGCCACACAGTCAGCCACACAGTCAGCCACACAGTCAGCCACACAGTCAGCCACACAGTCAGCCACACAGTCAGCCACACAGTCACCCACACAGTCAGCCACACAGTCAGCCACACAGTCAGCCACACAGTCAGCCACACAGTCAGCCACACAGTCAGCCACACAGTCAGCCACACAGTCAGCCACACAGTCAGCCACACAGTCAGCCACACAGTCAGCCACACAGTCAGCCACACAGTCAGCCACACAGTCAGCCACACAGTCAGCCACACAGTGACCCACACAGTCAGCCACACAGTCAGCCACACAGTGACCCACACAGTCAGCCACACAGTCAGCCACACAGTCAGCCACATAGTCAGCCACACAGTCAGCCACACAGTCAGCCACATAGTCAGCCACATGAGTCAGCCACACAGTCAGCCACATAGTCAGCCACACAGTCAGCCACACAGTCAGCCACACAGTCAGCCACATAGTCAGCCACACAGTCAGCCACACAGTCAGCCACATAGTCAGCCACACAGTCAGCCACATAGTCAGCCACACAGTCAGCCACACAGTCAGCCACATAGTCAGCCACATAGTCAGCCACACAGTCAGCCACACAGTCAGCCACACAGTCAGCCACACAGTCAGCCACACAGTCAGCCACACAGTCAGCCACACAGTCAGCCACACAGTCACCCACACAGTCAGCCACACAGTCAGCCACACAGTCACCCACACAGTCACCCACACAGTCAGCCACACAGTCAGCCACATAGTCAGCCACACAGTGACCCACACAGTCAGCCACACAGTCAGCCACATAGTCAGCCACACAGTCAGCCACACAGTCAGCCACACAATCAGCCACATAGTCAGCCACACAGTCAGCCACATAGTCAGCCACACAGTCAGCCACACAGTCAGCCACACAGTCAGCCACACAGTCAGCCACACAGTCAGCCACACAGTCAGCCACACAGTCAGCCACATAGTCAGCCACACAGTCAGCCACATAGTCAGCCACACAGTCAGCCACACAGTCAGCCACACAGTCAGCCACACAGTCAGCCACACAGTCAGCCACATAGTCAGCCACATAGTCAGCCACATAGTCAGCCACACAGTCAGCCACACAGTCAGCCACACAGTCAGCCACACAGTGACCCACACAGTCAGCCACACAGTCAGCCACATAGTCAGCCACACAGTCAGCCACACAGTCAGCCACACAGTCAGCCACATAGTCAGCCACATAGTCAGCCACACAGTCAGCCACACAGTCAGCCACACAGTCAGCCACATAGTCAGCCACACAGTCAGCCACACAGTCAGCCACACAGTCAGCCACACAGTCAGCCACACAGTCAGCCACACAGTCAGCCACACAGTCAGCCACACAGTCAGCCACACAGTCAGCCACACAGTCAGCCACACAGTCAGCCACACAGTCAGCCACATAGTCAGCCACACAGTCAGCCACACAGTCAGCCACACAGTCAGCCACACAGTCAGCCACACAGTCAGCCACACAGTCAGCCACACAGTCAGCCACACAGTCAGCCACACAGTCAGCCACACAGTCAGCCACACAGTCAGCCACATAGTCAGCCACACAGTCAGCCACACAGTGACCCACACAGTCAGCCACACAGTCAGCCACACAGTCAGCCACACAGTGACCCACACAGTCAGCCACATAGTCAGCCACACAGTCAGCCACACAGTCAGCCACACAGTGACCCACACAGTCAGCCACACAGTCAGCCACACAGTCAGCCACACAGTGACCCACACAGTCAGCCACACAGTCAGCCACACAGTCAGCCACACAGTGACCCACACAGTCAGCCACACAGTCAGCCACACAGTCACCCACACAGTCAGCCACACAGTCAGCCACACAGTCAGCCACACAGTCACCCACACAGTCAGCCACATAGTCAGCCACACAGTCAGCCACACAGTCAGCCACACAGTGAGCCACACAGTCAGCCACACAGTCACCCACACAGTCAGCCACACAGTCAGCCACACAGTCAGCCACACAGTCAGCCACACAGTCAGCCACACAGTCAGCCACACAGTCAGCCACACAGTCAGCCACACAGTCAGCCACATAGTCAGCCACACAGTGACCCACACAGTCAGCCACACAGTCACCCACACAGTCAGCCACACAGTCAGCCACACAGTCAGCCACACAGTCAGCCACACAGTCAGCCACACAGTCAGCCACATAGTCAGCCACATAGTCAGCCACATAGTCAGCCACACAGTCAGCCACACAGTCAGCCACATAGTCAGCCACACAGTGAGCCACACAGTCAGCCACATAGTCAGCCACACAGTCAGCCACATAGTCAGCCACACAGTCAGCCACACAGTCAGCCACACAGTCAGCCACACAGTCAGCCACACAGTCAGCCACACAGTCACACAGTCCACACAGTCAGCCACACAGTCAGCCACATAGTCAGCCACATAGTCAGCCACACAGTCAGCCACATAGTCAGCCACACAGTCAGCCACACAGTCAGCCACACAGTCAGCCACACAGTCAGCCACACAGTCAGCCACACAGTCACCCACACAGTCAGCCACACAGTCAGCCACACAGTCAGCCACATAGTCAGCCACACAGTCAGCCACACAGTCAGCCACACAGTCAGCCACACAGTCAGCCACACAGTCAGCCACACAGTCAGCCACACAGTCAGCCACACAGTCAGTCAGCCACACAGTCAGCCACATAGTCAGCCACACAGTCAGCCACACAGTCAGCCACACAGTCAGCCACACAGTCAGCCACACAGTCAGCCACACAGTCAGCCACACAGTCAGCCACACAGTCAGCCACACAGTCAGCCACACAGTCAGCCACACAGTCAGCCACACAGTCAGCCACACAGTCAGCCACACAGTCAGCCACACAGTCAGCCACACAGTCACCCACACAGTCAGCCACACAGTCAGCCACATAGTCAGCCACATAGTCAGCCACATAGTCAGCCACACAGTCAGCCACACAGTCAGCCACATAGTCAGCCACATAGTCAGCCACATAGTCAGCCACACAGTCAGCCACACAGTCAGCCACATAGTCAGCCACACAGTGAGCCACACAGTCAGCCACACAGTCAGCCACATAGTCAGCCACACAGTCAGCCACACAGTCAGCCACACAGTCAGCCACACAGTCAGCCACACAGTCAGCCACATAGTCAGCCACATAGTCAGCCACACAGTCAGCCACACTGTGACCCACACAGTCAGCCACATAGTCAGCCACTCTTGTTTTCCGGCGTGCGCGTGTGTGTATGGGGTGAGGGTGGGGAGTAGGGGGGCAGGGGTGGGGATGGGTGGGGGGGGGGGAGTGGGGGGATGGTTGGGGTGGTGGTGTTGAAGGGACGTGGGTGTTGGTGTGTTGTGTTATGATTATATGCAATGCATTCTCTAATATGTATTCATTTTGATAGAGATGTATGGTGAGGATGCGTGGGCCAGTTTGTTAGAAATGTTTGTACGAATGGTGAGTGAAAAGCGCATTGAGTTGCTTTGCAAGATTATGCGCTATATAAGCATTATTAATTATTATTTATTATTATAGTCAGCCACACAGTGACCCACACAGTCAGCCACACAGTCAGCCACATAGTCAGCCACACAGTCAGCCACACAGTCAGCCACATAGTCAGCCACACAGTCAGCCACACAGTCAGCCACATAGTCAGCCACACAGTCAGCCACATAGTCAGCCACATAGTCAGCCACACAGTCAGCCACATAGTCAGCCACACAGTCAGCCACACAGTCAGCCACACAGTCAGCCACACAGTCAGCCACACAGTCAGCCACACAGTCAGCCACACAGTCAGCCACACAGTCAGCCACACAGTCAGCCACACAGTCAGCCACACAGTCAGCCACACAGTCAGCCACACAGTCAGCCACACAGTCAGCCACACAGTGAGCCACACAGTCAGCCACATAGTCAGCCACACAGTCACCCACACAGTCAGCCACACAGTGACCCACACAGTCAGCCACACAGTCAGCCACACAGTCAGCCACACAGTCAGCCACACAGTCAGCCACATAGTCAGCCGCACATAGTCAGCCACATAGTCAGCCACACAGTCAGCCACATAGTCAGCCACATAGTCAGCCACACAGTCAGCCACACAGTCAGCCACACAGTCAGCCACACAGTCAGCCACACAGTCAGCCACATGGTCAGCCACATAGTCAGCCACACAGTGACCCACACAGTCAGCCACACAGTCAGCCACATAGTCAGCCACACAGTCAGCCACACAGTGACCCACACAGTCAGCCACATAGTCAGCCACATAGTCAGCCACACAGTCAGCCACACAGTGACCCACACAGTGACCCACACAGTGACCCACACAGTGACCCACACAGTGACCCACACAGTGACCCACACAGTCAGCCACACAGTGACCCACACAGTGACCCACACAGTCAGCCACACAGTGACCCACACAGTGACCCACACAGTCAGCCACACAGTCACCCACACAGTCAGCCACACAGTGAGCCACACAGTCAGCCACACAGTCAGCCACATAGTCAGCCACATAGTCAGCCACACAGTCAGCCACACAGTCAGCCACACAGTCACCCACACAGTCAGCCACATAGTCAGCCACATAGTCAGCCACATAGTCAGCCACACAGTCAGCCACACAGTCAGCCACACAGTGACCCACACAGTCAGCCACATAGTCAGCCACATAGTCCGCCACATAGTCAGCCACACAGTCAGCCACACAGTCAGCCACATAGTCAGCCACACAGTCAGCCACACAGTCAGCCACAGTCAGTCAGCCACACAGTCAGCCACACAGTCAGCCACACAGTCAGCCACACAGTCAGCCACACAGTCAGCCACACAGTCAGCCACACAGTCAGCCACATAGTCAGCCACACAGTCAGCCACACAGTCAGCCACACAGTCAGCCACACAGTCAGCCACACAGTCAGCCACACAGTCAGCCACACAGTCAGCCACACAGTCAGCCACACAGTCAGCCACACAGTCAGCCACACAGTGACCCACACAGTCAGCCACATAGTCAGCCACACAGTCAGCCACACAGTCAGCCACATAGTCAGCCACACAGTCAGCCACATAGTCAGCCACATAGTCAGCCACACAGTCACCCACACAGTCAGCCACACAGTCAGCCACACAGTCAGCCACACAGTCACCCACACAGTCAGCCACACAGTGACCCACACAGTCAGCCACACAGTCAGCCACACAGTCAGCCACACAGTCAGCCACACAGTCAGCCACACAGTCAGCCACACAGTCAGCCACACAGTCAGCCACACAGTCAGCCACACAGTCAGCCACACAGTCAGCCACACAGTCAGCCACACAGTCAGCCACACAGTCAGCCACATAGTCAGCCACACAGTCAGCCACACAGTCAGCCACACAGTGACCCACACAGTCAGCCACACAGTCAGCCACACAGTCAGCCACACAGTCAGCCACATAGTCAGCCACATAGTCAGCCACATAGTCAGCCACACAGTCAGCCACACAGTCAGCCACATAGTCAGCCACACAGTCAGCCACACAGTCAGCCACACAGTCAGCCACACAGTCAGCCACACAGTCAGCCACATAGTCAGCCACATAGTCAGCCACACAGTGAGTCAGCCACACAGTCAGCCACATAGTCAGCCACACAGTCAGCCACACAGTGACCCACACAGTCAGCCACATAGTCAGCCACACAGTCAGCCACATAGTCAGCCACATAGTCAGCCACACAGTCAGCCACACAGTCAGCCACACAGTCAGCCACACAGTGAGCCACACAGTCACCCACACAGTCAGCCACACAGTGACCCACACAGTGACCCACACAGTCAGCCACACAGTGACCCACACAGTGACCCACACAGTGACCCACACAGTCAGCCACACAGTGACCCACACAGTGACCCACACAGTCAGCCACACAGTGACCCACACAGTCAGCCACACAGTGACCCACACAGTCAGCCACACAGTCAGCCACATAGTCAGCCACATAGTCAGCCACATAGTCAGCCACATAGTCAGCCACACAGTCAGCCACACAGTCAGCCACACAGTCAGCCACACAGTCAGCCACACAGTCAGACAGAGACACACATACAGACACAACTAAAAACATTAACCAGATTTCGCCTCACGGCTAGTTCATAAAATATTATGATAAAATAAAATAAAAAGTGTTGGGGGTAGGGCCTATTCAACGAGAAGGGGGTGACGCGGGGGGTGGGGGGTGGGGGGGTGATGATATTGATCTTTGACCCTAGCGAACGGCGATAACGGTCTGAACATGGAGCCGCATTCACATCTACTGGACCCGTTGCTATGCACAGGGGGGTTGGAGGGGAAGTAGCTGTTTGGTTTTGGGGCTTGGGAATTTTACAGACTTTTTTCCCCCCTTTCTTTTCTTCTTTCTTTCTTTCTTTCTTTCCTTCTTTCTTTCTTTCTTTTTACAGTTTATTTTTCTGACACTCAACTCCTATTTCCCTTCTGAATAAGATAAACAGAGACAGGGGAAGATAAGGATGTCGAATGGCCCAATATGAAAGAGGTTTAGATCAGCAGGGGGAGTGGGAGTGGGGGTGGGGGATAGAATAAGAAATCTTTTAGAGATGGGGCTGGGGGGGAGGGGTGTGTGAGATGGAAGGTTAAACAAAAAGGTAAGGCATTGGTTTACAGTAAGTTAAGACTGTCAGTGGCAAATTCAGGGTCAGTGACCATGAAATTACATGTTAAGCCGTTGACTTTATACCGTCAGCATGTCCAGGTTCCGAAATAATGAGTGCATCTTAAACAGCTAACACGAGTAGTAAGATGCAAATGAGGCCAAACTAGCAAAACGGTTGGCAGTTAAGCCTGATGTGGGTGTTATTACCCGTGTCAACTCTGTAAGATGCACCCATGATTAGGAGACCTGGGAACATCAATCATGACGGTTTGAATGTATACTGACGATGCTAATTATTTGTGTGTCAATACTATTGGATTATAAATCACAACAATGTCTTCGTTCTGAAGGTCATTACGCTCTATTCGAATACCGTTACTATAATATTTCAGACCTTCCCATTTGAGATAAATTTGAAATCTCAAAATATTAAAGGTAATGTATTTTACATTTAAATTAGCAATATCTGCAATTTATTAGGGTTAAAATAACCATTATGACTCTCTCTCTCTCTCTCTCTCTCTCTCTCTCTCTCTCTCTCTCTCTCTCTCTCTCTCTCTCCCTCTCTCTCTTTCTCTCTCACTCTCTCTCTCACTCTCTCTCTCTCTCTCTTTC
This sequence comes from Phymorhynchus buccinoides, assembly GCA_017654935.2. Classification (NCBI taxonomy): domain Eukaryota; kingdom Metazoa; phylum Mollusca; class Gastropoda; order Neogastropoda; family Raphitomidae; genus Phymorhynchus; species Phymorhynchus buccinoides. The sequence continues at coordinate 3,056,155 of CM065691.1, read as the reverse complement.
TCTCTCTCTCTCTCTCTGTGACGAGGTAATGGGTTAAAAGGCTAAGTCCCTAGGGAAGACTTTTGATGTGTTAATTTTTCAAGTAGAAAATTTGCCTTTAGCCCACTTCTCTAGGGTATGGGAGGTGAGCAAC